>OZ024888.1:43684151-43959151 GCA_964017195.1 Siderastrea radians
CTGAGGAGTTCAGTTTCCTGTTGTTCAATTGCAATCCCTTTTATTTCCACATTATCCCTTGCCGCAATTGCTAATATCTCTACAGCTAGAAGAAAAAGATAAGGTGACAAAGGGTCACCTTGTCTGACACCGCGAGTGAGATAAAAATATTCTGAAGACAGGCTGTTATTAATCACACAACTTTGACTATTCTTATAAAAAGTCTTTATCCAACATTTGAATTCGGGACCGAAATTGAATGCATCCAGACAATGAAACAAGAAATTGCACTCTAAAGAATCGAAGGCTTTTTGGAAGTCAATAAATATCAACAGGCCAGGTATATTATTCTTTTCTGTAAAATCCATGATGTCAAAAATAGACCTGACCGTCTCACCGATACAGCAGTCTTTCACGTAACTGCTTTGATTGCAATGAATGATATGCGGCAGAAAATTTTTTATTCTTGTGGCAATTACTTTCGAGATTATTTTAGCATCTACATTGACGAGAGAGATAGGCCTCCAATTTTCTATGCACGTATGATCTTTACCTTTTTTTCAATCAAAGTAATGACAGCTTGTCTCCGGGAATTGGACATCTCTTCCTTTTTAAAGGACTCATTTACACAATAAACGGTTCGCAAATAAGATTCCAGCATTTCTTACAAAATTCAATTGGTATTCCATCGTTTCCCGGAGACTTATTATTCTGAAAAGTTTCCAAGATCTCACTTCATTCTTCAGCTGTAATTCCGCCTTCACATGATTGCTTTTGTTCTTCAGATAATTGGGGAATGTTCAAATCATTTAGAAACGACTTTACACAATCAGAGTCTGTTGCTTTTGTTTGGTATAAGTTCTGATAAAATTTCTTTTGTTCTGATAGTATACGATATGGATCCGTTGTTATAACACCGCTTATTGACAACTTTCTAATATGTTTTTTGACATGGTTTCTCTTTTCTAAATTCAGAAAGTATTTAGTACTTTGTTCACCGTGTGCATGCCAGCGGGCTCTCGCACATACGATGATTCCATTTGTTTTCTCTTCATAAAGCAATTCTAACTTCTCTTTTATTTCATTTAAACGCGATCTATTGAAATCATTAGGATTGTTTTCATAAAGCCTGGTTGCTTCTTCGTATTCTTGTTGAAACAACTTTTCTTTTTGGTTTCTTTTCTTGGCCTTCTCTTTAGAGCATTTAATTGCGTGCATTCTGTATTTGACCCAATCCCAAATGCAGCATTTGTCAGATAATTGATTTTCACCCTCAGACGTCCATCGAGGTATATTGCCACCCAAATATTTTAAGTATTCTTCATCATCTAACAGAGAAGCATTCATTTCCACGTTCCAGGGCCTTTTGCTTCTCCAATTCTACCGAAGACTATGCTAATAGCCACGTGATCAGTTCTTATTGCAGGAATAATATCAGTTGAGTCGACAAAATCGTACAGATTATTAGAAATTAGCCAGAAATCTAAACGACATAATATTGTGGGGGACCACCTCGCTTGTCTAGAATTGGGTTTAAAGGACAATTGAAGTCTCCACCTAGAATAATGTTTTCTTCAGAATCTAAATTTTCGATTTGAAGCAAAGTGTGCAATTTTCTAAAAAAAAAGGTCGCGTCTTTATCTTTGTTTGGTGCGTAAATGTTCACGAGTACATACGTTTTATCATTAACTTGAACTTTCGAGATAATAAAGCGCCCCAAGGGGTCTGCAGTTGTAGAAAGTTCCGTGCAATTAGCTTTGTTGCTTATCAGAATTGCGGTCCCACATGAGTTGGGACTACCATGTGAAAAAAGCATTTTACCACCCCATTCATTTTTCCATTGTTTTTTTCAGATGCTAAAACCGGGTGTGTTTCTTTTAGGAAAATTACATCTGCATTCTTTCGGCGACACCAGGTGAAAATTGTGCGTCTCCTTCTGTTGCTCTGTACTGTTTGTCAATGGGTGAGGATGATTCACTTTCTTTACCACTGGAGTTAATCGAATATCTGTGTTTTCTTTTTGAAGTCATAAGCCATAGGGTCTTCGATTTAGTGGGTTTTGTCGGAGCTCCCGCAGAACGATCCTACTCCAACGGCATCATGGTCCAACTCCTAGTTAAGAAGTCTTTTGACGTCCTCAGCCGGCCTGGGGCAAAGTGTTGTGAGGTGGTCTCTTGCAGTTTCCATGAACCCTTTGAGAAAGTCCGTGTTGGTCGTAATGGTCTTTCAATCTGCGAAACCGTGAGTAGCTTATGCCGTAAAGATTTAAGAATACCCCGCGTTTTGGTCACATTTCTCCGGTTATGAAAGACCTGCATTGGCTACCTGTTAAGTACCGTATAATGTTTAAAATAGTTGTATTCACATTCAAGGCTATACATGGTAGTGCCCCCACATACATTAGTCAGTTAATAAGACTCAAGCCAAAGTCAACTTATATGCTTCGTTCAAATACAAAGCACTTTTTTGCTCGATCAGCCACGCAAAATGAAGAAGACAACAGGAGACAGGGCGTTCCTTGCCGCTGCACCAACTTTGTGGAACGCCCTCCCAGATGATTTGAGAACTTTGGACAATTTAAAAAGTTTTAAGTCACAGTTAAAAACTCATTTTTTTAAATTAGCATATAATTTGTGTTCGTAGTGTTTTTAACATAGATTTTTATATAAGATAGACAGGGGCGAAATGTGTATTGGGGGCTTTTAAATTTTTTTTTTATCTTAGTTTTTAAGCGATTTCAATGACATCGGTTTTTTTTATAGGTATATATATATATATATATGAATAATTTTTATAAGTACATTACTGTTGTAATATTATGATAACTATTTATGTAAAGCGCATTAGATCATATATGCATGGATTTTTGCGCTATAGAAATGATAAAGTTATGTTATGTTTAACATATCCTTGCAGATCGGACGGTTAAGGTATAGGAAACTGCATCGTGAACTTCGTTTCCTTTTTTCGCCAATGATTTCAATATTCGTGAACGCTTGAATGTTTGCCAGTATAAGAAGGTCGAGTTCTCCATGTGACAGTTTCAGACAATTGTTTAAATTGGACAGCACAGCTTCCTTCGAAAACTGCTGACAACACTGGCCGCCTTTCGTACCATGGGAGCACTTGCATCCGTCTTGCAGAAACTTTTTTACTATAGCTATGTTTTCCTCGTTTTCAAGCACGTCAAGTAGATCGCATTCCGCCATGATGAAGGTCTCTGATACAAAGAATGAGAGGGATTTCTGTTTGTAGTTGTCACGACAACGTGCCCTTTTGTCCAAGTGAATGATATGGATTAGATGGTGTTGCGTTACCTGTCACAACCTCACTGTTTAATTTGTAACTCTTACTGTATGCAAATTTGGAAAGATGGATGTATGTGTTTATTCAACTGAAAATTCCTTCATAATTATAACCGATTACGCGAAATCTGTGTAAATCGTAAACAGAAGTAATGATAAGCGTGGAATTACATTTTGACAATGCATGAAGCTTCTAGAAAACAAAAAAGCTGCATAATTATTTGAGAATAGCGGCAATAAACACAACACGGCAAAGGTAAACAATGACAAGTAACTGAAGTATAATGTATTTGACCCTTGGGTTTTGCTTCAGTATAAAACTCGGTGGAGAATGTGTTTATTTATGACGCGTTGATTTTCTCTTGCTCTTTAACCGGGCCATCCGTTGTCTTTGTCCGTTCTTCCGTTCATGCAAAGCTATCAATTGGTAATGAATTTTGTGCAGTTAAATGGTTCGTGACCATTATTCTTTCGAAATTATAAGCCGTGAGCCGTTCAGACGTTCATGGCTATCCGTTTGAGAAGATAACCAAGCCATAATTGACCGTTCCTGACAAACCGTTCCGAATTTTTAGTAGCCGTTAAGCCGTTCGAAATTTTTCATGAGCCGTTGTGCTGTTCATGGCAAACCGTTCGGATTACCAGCAAGCCATTCAGCCATTCAGGTCTACCCGTTCGAAACTTTTTATGAGCCGTTCAGCCATTCATGGCAAACCGTTCGAATTATTAGCAAGCCGTTCATATCTACCCATTCAAAATTTTTCTTGACCCATTCACCCATTCACGTTAACCGTTCGAAATACCTAATAACTCGTTCAGCCGTTCAATGGCACCCATTTCAAACAGCTTGGTGACCCGTTCGCGACCCGTTCGATAGCCGTGCGTTTAACCTGTTTAACGGAAAGCCGTTAGTGTACGTTTTTCGTGTGAGAGGTCACATATTATTGGAACTCATTCAGAATGATATCTCTCACCTTGACAGGGACTGCATGGTGTTGCTCGCAGTGAGGTTCTTGAGAGAACAGCCCACGATACAGGATATTTTAGAAAATGGTAAATGTTTTTTCTGCTGGCTAAGCATTAAGAAAGCCTTTCAAACAAAGGAGAAACTAAGGAATATGGGTGTACTGTATTTTAAAAACCAAAACCCTTCTAATTTTGTCACCCCAAATTATTCCTTAGGTTCACAGACACAAAGCGCCACTTAGCAAGAAACCCATCACTCCACAGAAATCCCACCGGGGGGATAGTCGACGTAAAAAGAAGAAGAAGAAAAAAAAAGTCCAAAAATTATTATGAAATCATTGAAATTGTAAATATCAGACCTTGCGTGACAAGAAATATAATTTTTGTCTTAGCAAAGTCTTCAGTTTATTCATCATAATTTCTCTCCCTTCCCTCGACAAAAAGGATGATTATGAATGTAAACGTTTATTTGGTCATGAGCATTTTCATATTTGGTGGTTTCTAAAGAAGCCGCTTTTAAGTGTGGCAGCCTTTAGATCACTACAAGGCACAGGCACTTCAGGTAACCATGAACTTGATTCGGACTCTCTCCACTGGCTGGGAAGCTGTTTTCCGTCCTTGCTCATCTTTGAAGGCAGGTGACAGGTGACAACTTCAGGCTGACAGGAGTGTTGACAGGACAACCGCCCCCTCTTACTATCAAACATTTCTTGAGAGAAGAACCCAGACCTGCGCTTATCAGCTCCACTTCGGTGACGAGGTATGGAGTCCCACGGAGGTCTCACGGCATACCAGGAAAGATCGCATTGACCTGCGTGAAGTGGATCTATGGATCTGCTTTCAAAGGCGGCAATAAGTTCTTCGGGCAAGTGGTAGGCCAGTTCCAAAATTCTTCCACTTGATAAGATACTCTGCTTTGACCCCTTGAAATCGTTTAGCGACTATTCGCTCAACTTCGTACACACCCATGGCAGCAGGTTTTGGCTTGGGTAGGTATCTCGAATTTGATCCTTGAATGAGAGCATCGTCAAATTGCGATGCGTAACAACCTGACGGATTCCTTGCATGCTTCAACATGAAAAGGTTTCAAAGAACTGAGTGAAAGGACTGAAATGAAACCTTTCTATATGTTTTGATCCATCTAAACAGATCCAGATTTAAATAAAATTTCTCCAACAAAAGAATGTTCCCATAGGACTTCCCTTGAGCCGGCTCAAGTAGGTCTTGTGGATCCAGATTTCAATAATTATTTTTGCAAACAAAGGAATGTTCCCCAAAGGATTTATGATGTTGGCGTGGGCCTGCTCAAGCGGATTGCTTCTTAACTTAAAAGTCAACCGAATTTATTTTACCTTTTTTTCGTTTTGTGCTAGCAAAAGGAAACCTTTCTTACATTATTTCTTCATCTTTGATTTCACCGATTGGTAACCGGTCAGTGGTTAGAGCAATTGACTCAAGCGTTGCACGCCTTCTAGCCTTCATCCAAAACAGGCTGTATCAGTCTATTTTTCCCAATGCCTGAGTTAAAGAGAGCGAGAAAAATGAACTTTTCACCTTTTGTTGAGCATGACTCGCCCTTAGCACTCGCCTCAAATTGTACTTTGACAAAAATATAAATAAGAACAAATGAATGTTAAGTGCCTGTCCCTGTTACTTTAAGTAAGTTCGACACGCAAACAATCACGGAGATTAAAGCAGACGAGTGCATGACAGTTTTCTTTTGGCTCGTGCATGTGAGGTTACTCGCTTTTTCGTGAATCACATATTTTGCTCACGCAGTCACACTCGACTAGCCAGTGATTACGATTCCTCGACTGCTAGCAGTCTAAATAACAGCCTGTTACATCAGGAGCGTTTGCTGTTTTAGCATTGCTTTTAAGATTGCTTGGTCTGTATGAAATTTACTTCAACAATTACGTTGTTAATTTTCTCAGCGTTAGGAAATGCGAGTCTTTCCCTTCGTTTGCAACTAGTTCCATTTGCAACCCTTCCGTCAAGCATGGCGCTCGTTTGAAAAATTGTGATTTGAAAAGTGAAAATAGCGTGTTCTCCCCAAAATGCTCGATGTCTTGACTTGTACGAAGTCATTTTTGGGTGACGTTTTACCAAAAGAATATACAGAGTCATAAAAAAACCACAGCTGAGTTGAGAAAAACAGCTTTGAATAGGGAGCACGGCCTTAATGATAATTGAACACAAAAACTGATTTTATTTGAAATCCAGTTACGATTTATCTGTTCTGCTGCTGTTGCATACAAATATGTAAAATAGTCATGTTTCACACATTCAAGGGAAGGGATATAACCTTGAAGGAATATAAACTCAGAGTCTCAAAAAGGCTAAACATAGAGAAAGAAAAAGATTAAATGAAAGGTAACTAACATGATTACCATACTCTTCAATACTCTTCAAATAGAAATATATTATACAGAGCTGCCTTTATATCTAAGTAATGGCCCACCCCTCGGATATACCATGTAGAAATGTAGCAATATGAGTCTTTCCTTCTTGCCTTGTTTAACCCATCGGAGGTTCATCGTATGTTCTTGTCCAAAAGAGATATTTTAGGCTTATTCTTACAATGTCAGCGAGGCTAAGATCGCGAAACATTAAGAGAACGTTCGTTCTATTGAGAGAGGATGATCTGTGCGCTCCACCCGAAATACATTAAAAAACTTAACAGATAGCGGGAGGGTGAAAGAGCTGCACTTCAGTAACAATGCCACCAGCCAACATGTGACAAATTATTCAAAAATAATTTCTACACGTACATATCAAATGTCAACATTTCTAGGTAAGCATTATCCCATAATTATTTACCTATTACAATTCACTAATCCTACAACTTTCACTTTCAGTCGTGAAACCATTTCAGGTTAAATTTCTTCAGGACAGTGGGTAACACAAACGTCCTTAGATCAGCAGGTGAGAGAGATAACGTGTGGGGACACACGTAATGGACTTACTGAACCTTTGTCTTACTTCTACGTATTTTCAGTACAACGGCAAGCACTACAAACAGTTGCACAAAACAGCTATGGGCTCACCAGTTTCCGTTGTTGTTGCAGAAATCGTTATGCAAAACATCGAGGAACGAGCCCTCGCAACTTACAAACGAACACTACCACTCTGGCTACATTATGTTGAGATACCTTTACAGCCGTACACAAAGACGAAATCGACGATTTTCACGAACACCTCAACGGACAAAACGCCGACATACAGTTTACTAAGGGGATCGAGGAAAATGGTAAAATACCTTTTCTAGACTGCTTAGTTATCCGCTACAATAACGAACTATGGACGACAATTTACAGAAAACCGACACATACCGACAGACTACTCGACCAATCATCTTACAACCCAATGACTATACGGACCCTGACAAGACACACGCAACTAGTTTGTGACTCACCTGACAGCTTAACGGACGAAATCAAGTACTTAGACAATGTTTTCAACAAGAATTACAAGCGGGACTTCATTAGACACAACACTTACAGAAACTCCAAACCAAACGCTACGAACACTAACGCAACACCTGTCACTACTGCAACCATACCTTACATCAAAGGGACTTCTGAAATTATCGCACGAATCCTACAACCCTACAACATCCGCGTTGCTTGCAAACCTATCACTACTTTACGACAGCTACTGACGAACGTTAAAGTTTCTGTTGGGGGAAATTGATTTTAAATTTGACATCAGACGCAATAGTAGTTTTCATTCTTATCAAACTCGCAGAAGCAATGATTTACACCTTCCTCGCGTGTGTACCAATTGGGGCAAGCAAACTTTCATTTATCAAGCCTCTAAGGACTGGAACAACCTAGACAATGACATTAAAAACAGCAAATCATTGTCTTCATTTAAGGCAAAACTTAAAACTTTTTAAATTATGCTAATTGTTAAAGTATTTTAAATTAGTTTTATATTGTAATATCTATTTTTATCTCTTTTCTTAGTTTTTAATTTTTAATATAATTTGCAGGGCCCCACTGAAAACCGCCAAGGCGAGTGGGCTCCATGGTTAAATATTATTATTATTATTATTAAAGATGAACCGAGCGACAGACGGGGAGCAGTTTATAAAATCAAATGCTGCGACTGCCAGGCCACTTATATTGGTGAGACTGGCAGAAATCTGAGCGTCCAACTGACTGAACACAAACAAGCGACTAGAAATGGTGATATCAACAATCATATTGCTGAGCACCATTTAAAAACAAACCACAGAATCGACTGGGACTCTGCTGAATGCGTTACCTACAGTACGGACTACTATCAACGAATCACTCTGGAAAGCTGGTTTACTAACTTAGAACAAACTCCACTGAACCGTTGCCAACAGCTACCTGCACCTTACGAACGACTGATTGCCGACAATAACAAGACAGACAAACAACAGACAAACCGACTTATTTGACTAACAATAGACCAACGGACATTTGACTAACAAAAGACGGATCGAAACGCACCAATCACGTTTAACAGTCTTCACAGCTAATAACATCACGGCTTAACTGACAGACGACCAATAACATCACGAGATCGTCGACCAATCAGGACAACGACCAGAGACTTATAACATCTACTGCCAATTCACAGTTCACTTGACTCTGATGATGACTTTAGCTCAGGTTGTCGGAATGTCAGTCAATGTCACCTCAAACAGTACTTCTCAGGACTACACTCACCCGGACGATCACAATTTACCGAATTATTCTATTCAAATACAGGTCAAAGGTTTATTTGAAGGTAACACAAGGTAAGCTTTTCCTGATGATTTTCATCATTTTGATCCATTTGCACAGTAGTTTCTAGTAACAGTGTGCACTTCACATGCTTGCCTTTGAGCAGGATCTTGTTTGGGTTTAATGTGCAAGATGCAACATGCAAGCGGCAAAGCCATGAGGGTGGCTTTGCCGCTCACGTGTTGCATCTCAGTTCATGGGAAGGAAGAAAAAAGGGATTTTGTCAAGCCTTCTCTTTATGCCTTGCGACTGCTATGCCTTGCAATTTCCGTAGCTTCCTGTGGCCCTTTGCTCTCGTTAAACATGAAACTTGTGGCTGCGCCTGGGTACAAGGGAGGGCTGGTAATGTAGTCTAGGGTCCTCAAGAGATGTGAGCAAACCCAACTGGAACTCAGCTGCTGTGCAAACCATTATAATATACAATGACAAATTGACCAGAGAATAGAAGATCTTAAAACAAAAGAACAAAGATTTATACTTTTACACTTAAAGCCTATTCGAGAAGAGATAACGTCAAATTCCTAAATATCAGGAATGCACACTCAGTGGAAATTCAGCAGGTTCAGCGCCTTGCAAAGGGAAGGATACAAATATATCTTCTCCTTAGGTCATAGTTCCTACGACACCAACAGATATTACAACCTACCTCAAGAAACTGTAAAGTGCAGAAAGAAACAAATGGATGCTTTTAAGAAAGCAGGACAGAACAAAACCAAGGCCTTCTTCAGCAGCAGCCAATGAGATAAACTAAATGCAAACGGCAATGTTTTTTTTGTAATTTGTTTATTTTTTTTCAACAACAGGTTACAATACATACAATAACTTACTTACATTACACGTTACAATACATTACTTATACTTACAACTTAACTACATGACTTATTTACAATACACTACTGGAAGTATATAGCTTAGGATAACCTACAGTACACAACTTACGATTATATTACATTACTTCTTACATTACACTACAAATTTACATTTTTCTTAAAATTATAAAACACAAAGACAGCGCAGTGCATACAGACATTATATATATGTAACAACATACAGTTCAGTAAATTACCTTTAATTGATTAGATAGTTGTTCCAAAAAAGAAACAAGAAGTGCCGTGTGCTTGCCAGCTATTTTAAAAAGAGAGGAGGTAACCTAACAAATCTTTCCATTTGTCATAATGAAGGTTGATCTTGTTATTTTCTTTAGCAATTAAACGTTCAGAATCAAACACTGCTTTCAAAGTTTTTGTGAAACTGATTGCGCTGGGAAGAGAGTTGTTATGTTTACATCTGAAAATATGCTGTTTTCCTAATAGAATTAGATGATTCTTGAGAAATACATTTTCAACTGTGTCGGTGATCCCTAGGATCACTTCTCTTTCAATTAGCTCATAACCCCCCAATAGATGCTTAACTGATTGCCAAAAGTTTGCTACCAAAGGACAATGGAAAAAGAAGTGGGACATGTTTTCCTCCGAGGATTGGCAGAAAGAACAGAGAGGAGAATTGGACTTGCCAATTTTAAAAAGGAAATCATTTAATGGAAGTATTCTATTTAGTATCTTGTATTGAAATTCACGCGTTTTGGTGTCTATTGCGCATCTAAAAGCATTGCTATAAATTCTTTTCCAGTCAAGGGCTTGCTCTGTAGAAGCATATGAATCTTCGAATTTCTTTTTTGCCGACGGACTAATCGAAATCTTTGACACCAAAATATTGTAGATTTTTTTAGAGGACAATTCACTTAATAAAAGGGCATCATTGCTTGAGTACAAAAACACATCGTCCCATATATGGTTAATTTTAATGAGCACCGATGGAGGATCATTGGTCATCACCTTTTTCCATTCAGGTGGAAGGCAATCATAAAGACCATTCAAAAATAAGAAATCCACGGCATTTAGATTTTGCAAGGTGGTATGTGGCTTAATATATATCTCGTTAAAAAGGTCTCCTACTTTATGTAGCCCCAAGGAAAAAAGTTTGCGGTTAAAAACTGATTTCTGTCCGATGCAGATGAATTTGTTGTTCCATAAGATCTGGTTAACGATCTCATCCATTGAAGAGACAGGTGAGGCAGTTAATTTTGTCCAAGTTGCGAGACATTCCCTGTAGTAATCGGGGAGGTCCAGTGGGAGCTTTGTGTACTCGAAGTTACAGTGGAAAGGAAAACTGCCCCCGACTTTGTGAAGATAATGGTCGAGAATAATTTTCCAGGAACAGGGTGAATCACCCAAATACTTTTTGATGCATACTATCCTTTGCGTGTCAATGAGAGACTCGATGTGCAGCATATTTAACCCACCGTTCTCGACACTGTTTATCAGAGCGAGCCGTTTAACTTTATCCTTGCCTTTCCACACAAAATTATACAGCACCTGATTGACCTCTTTAACAAAGGTTTTGTTTGTTGAGACAAGGGAGAGGCGATAAAGAATTTTAGGAATGGCGAACGACTTGATTATTTGTATTTTCCCTAGCAAAGTGAGACCTCTCCAGTTCCAGCTGTTAATTGACTTTCTAATCGATTTAATGATAGTATGAAAATTTAACTTATCTGAGAGCGTCTGATCATAAGTGAAATGTATCCCTAGAATTTTGACTACCTTTTTTATTTCATCTATTTTTAGTTCTTCTGCAGAGATTTCAGGGGTTCCAAGCTTCATACCCTCAGTTTTTCCTCTATTAACGTTCAAACCAGAGTATTGACCAAACAACTCTAGCTTGGCCAACAGGCAGTGAAAAGATGCGCTGTCCTTTAGAAAAACCGTGAGATCATCAGCGAAGATGATAAGCTTAATTTCGTGGCCATCAACGTTTATTCCCTTAATGCATTCGTCATTTCTAATATGAATCGCGAGTGTTTCTAGGACTAGAATAAACAGATAGGGCGAGAGAGGATCACCCTGACGCACGCCGCGTGAAAGTTTAAAAGGTTGTGTAATGAATCCATTATTCATCACACAGCTGGAAATATTTGAGTAAAATGCTGTAATCCAAGTAATAAAGGATGGACCAAAATTAAACTTCCTCAGGGCGTGTCTAAGAAAATTCCAATTCACTGAATCAAAGGCTTTTTCAAAGTCAATTGCTACCAGTAATGAGCCCATATTATTTGATGATGTTAGCTTGATAATATCGTCGATGGTTCGGACAGCGTCGAAAATAGTTCTTCCCTTAACATATGCGTTTTGACTATGATGTATGATTTCCGGCAGAACTTTTTCTAATCTTTTAGCTATAGCTTTCGTGCCAATTTTTACATCGACATTGATTAAAGAGATTGGTCTCCAGTTCTTTACTTGCCGTCTATCTTTATCTTTCTTCTCAATTAAGACGATAAGCGCTTGCTTTTGGGAGGAAGATAATTCACCGTGTTTGTACGCGCAGTTTAGACAATTAACTAGCAGGCTACCCATGAGCTTCCAGAAACATTTATAGAATTCTACAGTAAGTCCGTCGTTCCCTGGTGTCTTGTTGTTTTGAAAACTCGAAAGAGTATTAAAACACTCTGCAATAGTTAGCTCTCCTTCGCATAATTCTTGCATTGCTGGTGAAAGCTTAGGTATGTTCCCAGAATTTAAGAAAGGACAATTTTCATAAGTTAGCTCTTCGGAGTTCTTCTCTTTATAGAGATCTGAATAAAATGAGTGTAATTCGTCCATTATGCATTTCGGGTCAACAGTAATATTACCATTCTTGCGTTCGAGTTTCCTTATAGTGCTTTTTGTCTTCTTATTGTTTTGTAGATTAAGGAAATACTTATTATTTTTCTCACCTTTTTCATACCAAGTTGCCCGTGATCGTATTATTGCTCCTTTCGTGATGTAATCGTATTCTTTTTCGTATGCGCTTTTTAAAGCGTCAAATTCATTTTGTGTATCATCATTTGGAGAGTCAGCTAATTTTTCCTCAGCAATTTTCAGTTGAGTTTCAATGCGTTTTATTTTTTCCCTTCGTTCTTTTGCTTTCGCTTTGCTATAAGTAATGGTCTCCTTACGGATATTGTATTTTAGCCAATCCCACTGAACTCGAGCATCATCAGAATAATTAATCTCCTCAATCCAATCAGGAACAAGCTGCTCAATCAATTTAATGTATTGTTCATCATCGAGTAGACTATTATTAAATTTCCAAAAGGATGGACCGTGGTTTAAGTTCTTTACGCTATCAATATTCAAAATAATTGCGGAGTGGTCACTTTTGACGGAAGTTAAAATGTCAACATTGTCTATGTCGTCCTGTAGAGAATTGCTGATTAACCAAAAGTCTAATCGTCTTTGAATTAATGGATTTTTCTGTCTCCAAGTGAAGCGCTTTTTGTCTGGGTTGCGCACTCTCCATATATCGACCAGGTCATTTTGTAGCATAATATCATTTAGGTTCTTAATGCAATTCTTTATGGAAGGCCTTCCACCCGAACAGTCAAGATTTGGTTCGAACATGGCATTAAAATCACCTCCAGTAATAATATAATGTTCAGATTGACATACTTTATCTGCGATGTGAAAAGCAATTTCATCTAAAAACTGACATTGTTCAGAAGCTTTTGTTGGGGCATAGATATTTGCTAGAAGAAACGGTGAATCCTGAATTAAGGTATCTAGAAAAATAAATCTTCAAGGTTTAGCTCGTTTATCATAAAATTAACAAGCACCTCTCTGGTGTTTTTCCTGCTCATCCAGACGTTCAGGAATCCCATGAAAACGAAGGTTCTCTCTTCTTTGATATGTTTCTAAGTACCATTGCTGCTGGCGCAGAGTAGTTACCTCGTTACTGGTTTTATTGGCCTTTGCTTTCATTTCTTCCACATCGGCATTTAGAGAAGTAATTCCAGCCTCCATCTCATTTACTGTTTTGGCGTTTTCCTTTACTGAGCTTTCGAGTGTTGTCACCTTGTTTTGAAGCTGGAGAACTTTAGCGTCGATACTGCACACATGCTTGTTAATGCTGTCAACTTTTGTCTCCAAACTGGAAAGTTTATCGAGGACAAGCTCAAGTTTCGGTAGGACGCCTTCAGCCATGTCGGACGGCGTGGGCATGTTTTTTGCCTGAAATTCACTGATTTTTGTTCTTTTTTCCCCCGGCGTTGCGCCTTCTGAAGACTCAGAGCTCGTTTTTCTGTCTTTTCATTTGAAGTATTGAGTAATTTCTTCCATTAACGCCTTCAAAATTTAGATTTAAGACGGAGCTCGATTTAACCCGACTACGCTGAATGCATGCCCGACCCAGTCCGACCCAGTCACCCTTTGGCAATGTTGCCAAAGCAATGGCTTAGCATCCAAGCCTCTTTGTTGCAAGAATGACATTTGCCCTTTTTAGGCTTTAAAACATCGTCCACTCCTTAATTCGGGGCGTAACATGTCGATCAAAATCGATCTTCGAAAATGTAGTCGATAAGTCGAAAGCACTTGATATTTGTTGATAATTGTCAATCAACAAGTTTTAATTTGTCGGTAAAAGTTGATAATCACAACATTTTCGTCTGATTACCGATTTTTATCGACAAACATTGGGACACAGTTTTCACTCGATGGACTACGAAATTAACCAAAACAATAACAGCTTGAACGACTTTTCATAAAAGTGTAAACAGCTCTAAAGTAAATCTGTCTAACAATAAAGTTAAGCAAAATAAAAATGAGCAACCAAGGGGTTTGTTCTTCAATGTAGAATCGAATGTTTACCTTGAGAAATGATTAACGGTGGTTCGTTCAGCTGTGCTTAATCATGCCCTATAAGATCCCGAACTGACATTCCTGACCTGCCTTTCTTTTGGTCAGCGCTAACAGGAACTGCTTTTCCTACAAGGGGACGAAAAGGGGATAGGGAACGGAACAGGCTAAACCAGAACAGGAGTGGAAAAGGCATGGACGCATAAAAAGCGTGGCCAGACAAAGTAATTGACAGTTTATTTTCACCAGTGTTTTCAGTTCAACAGATACAAATACAGATACAAAGATACACGCTGCTACAACTGCACGTTGTCTCCGCCACCTTAGCTAAATTTGCCAGGTTTGTAATCTCCATGTTTCTCTTTGCGCCTGTGGTTGTTGAACTAGTCTGCAACCTGCGTATTGCAGTAAACATACAGCGAATTACGATCACTCAGCAACAGAAAATATGAGCCTGTGTATAAAGCAATTAACCTTCCAAAACAACATCAGTCGCAAAACAACATCAGTCACAAGTATTTTTAAGACTGGTTAATCAAAATCAGCAGCAAACATGAGCTGATTTAACGACCCCTGATTTCCGCAGATTTCAAAATTCTGCAGAAATTGAAGGCTGCAATTTCTAGCAAGTGTACACCTGCTTTAACTAACCTGTCTTTCATCTAGCTTTAAAGCCTTTGAGGTTGTTTCAATCAAGGCTTTGCTTGGTTTGCCCTTTGAGGTGACAAACAGAATCTAACGTTGCATTCTCCAGGTCACTGATTTGCTTTCTAGGGTTTACGATGTACGTTTTTCCCTATGTGGGGCCATTGCAACCTTGAATTTTGATCCTGATAACAAAAAGAAAAACATGCAGTGTGGTTATACACACTATGGTAAATCACTGGACAAATGAACTTGAATTAAAATGCCCTTAAACCACCAGCCTTGTAATTCCCCAAGTTTTTTACCCCAAGAAATGTCACGGACCTTAGCTTCAACTGAGGAAACTGAGGAAAAGAAACTACCCAGCATGTCCCTGAATTCCTCACGGCTCTTTGTAAGAGAGACACATTTTAAGTCATCTATCTGTCATCTATGTGCCTGTATCAACTACTTTGAAATAAGTAAACTGTGTTAGTGTGTAATAAGTTGGAATAAGTTACATTTTAATTTCACGGACTTTAACTGAGAAATGACTGCCACAACAGACACTTGGCCGTTGGGTGTTATTTCTCAATTAGAGGCAATTAGCATGTTTCTCCCATTGGCAAGCCAACCTGCAAGGCCACGTATAGCTAAAACACGTTTCTGATTATATATGATATAGTAACAATGACAAACGGCATTTACATTACGGTTTCGCGCCCCATGAACTGTGTCGCCCGAAAAATGTGGGGTATCCATGATGCTGTGCGCGCTCACAAAGCACGCCGCCATTTTCGGTTCTCTTTGACTTCAATACCGAGTATTCCCAAAAGGGATTTATAGGGCTGTCCTTCCCGTCCGTGAAAAGACAATAGGAGTAATTGCTATTGTGGAAATGTGCGAAAAATGCTCTCACTTTCGATTAATGATGGCTGTAGAAGAAATGAAAATTGTTCAACCAGAAACCTGCAAAAAATATTTCGTTTATTACAAAGAAAACTTCGAGCGACCACCGTGTGGGAAATTATACACTTAAGCTTACACGAGTCATGTGGAAATCTACACAGACATCGATAATCTGCTGTCTGTTTAAACGAAGAATTTTTTTTACGTGTTCGCGGACAGTATGTAAAAAAGAGAGAGGTCTTGATAATTCGAGTTTTTGTGGAGGCTGAGTCCCACGTGCACGTGGTTCAGCTAGCTAAGCGCGCGCGTGTTTATGGCTATGTAGACAAATAAAGCTTTTCTCTAGTATTCAACAACGCCCCGTAGAAAAGAAAGACAGGACTGTTAAACACCGCTCAATGGTACATGTCAGAAAGTACTTTAGTTTTTTTGTTGTCAGAATCACGAGAGAATGAAGCGGCATGTTAGTTAGATATCTGGCAGTGTGAGCGTGTCAGACTTTCTGTAGTTTTTGAATGTCACTGTTTCAGTTCGCTCAAATCTTTGCTTGCAATGTCTGGTTTAATTTGCCGTCAAGTATTTGGATACCTAAAGGATTTTGACGAAAAGGTAAAGAAATTTTTTTAGACATTTTGAACCAATTACAATTACGTAGAATGCTTTGCCAGCTGTTCAGTTGCTTTTGGCTGCATTTTAATAAGCGATTGATCGTTTGCCTGTTTACCTAATAGTTTATCCGTTTATTCTGACCCATTTTAAAAATCTACGGACTTCACAAGACATGTTCATACTGCTTCACGTTTATTTTAATTTCAGGTGTGAATTATTTTTAACAATAGAGGTTAAACCGCGATGGCTTTCCTAATTACGGGCATTGTTCCTCGATGCATAGGTCAATGATTCGAACGCTGAGAGCAGAAACAATGGTTATGACATTGATATACACTCGGGACTTGAATGATTGACAGTTGTGCATCTCGTTACGCATGCCCTGTACGTTTTTTTGGAAGCTAATTTGCATGTTCGATCGACGTGTTTCATGGGGCGCAAAACCGTAATGACTTCTCTTCATCTCCAATATTAACTCCCACTGCTGTTCCTGGCTTTCCAGGAACTCCATCTGGTATCCCTTTCACGCTCGCTCAGCAGATTGGAAATCTGCTTAGCGTTTTCCTCTAGGTTGGATGCAGTATCTTCAGTAGTAGCTGTCAAAGGCACTGCGTGGTTTGTTACATGACCATCGCCATTCTCTTGGTCCTCGCTGGCGTTGACCATCAGCTCATCAGGCTCGTCCAGGACATGCGGAGTAATCAATGTCGCGTCAGTCTAGTTTTGTGCATCATCTAAAGGCTTTGATTCTTAGCATAAGTCGCTTGAATCTTTTCTTTTTCACTTTGTGGAGACTTTCTGCATTCGAGAATGCTGCAAAATAATTCCACTTAGACTAAATTATCCATGTGATTACCCGGCTGATACACAACTGATCACCATCAACACAGACACTTACATATGGTCAGCTTTCCTCCCTTTTCAGTGACAAATTGTTAAAGGTCTGCCAACGACGTTTTCGAAAATATTAACGACTACCTTTACACGGGGATTACGCTACTTTCTTCCGCAATGTATTACATGGGGATTACACAGCACAGCAGATCCTAACACACATAGACACACAGCTTTAGCCTGAGCATCACGCCCCCGGAAGGGGGAGGGGGAAAGGGAGAGAGGGCCTGACACAAAGCCATTGATTGGCTCATGTTCAACATCCAGAATCTGGATGTTACACTGATTGGCCAAGAGACAAAGGAGTGCACCACCTGAGTCATGCCAGAGTCAGGAAATTTAGAGACAATTTGAATTATCTCTTTGTGAAACCTTTGAAACCGCGGGCAACAAACGGCTTGGTAGTTTGTATTCAGCGGAGGAAAAATATGTGTAAGTTTAGCATCTTATGCAACAGACAATTTTATTTCAGCGTGTCCTGTAGAATTTCTTGTCAGCTTTGTAAGGTATGTCTGCTTAAAATACCTGCCATTTCGGGCTAGTAAAAGCAATGATATTTTTCCATATCCGCTGTGATTTTTGGTATCTGCTTTTAAAACTCTGTACAGTTGTCATTTCAGAGCACTATGCTTTGCTTCAAGCAGCATGCATTATGTAAATATACCCAGTCTCGACACTATTTTTTTTGGTATGTATCACGCCTTTAGTAGAAGCATGAATAAAATCCCCTTATGAGGTTTTGATACGATATGGAGTGCATTTTGATGCAGGTTAATATCATCGCTTCATTGCTTAACGTAGCCGTTATTGACAACTGGAGAGTATAGAAAAGTGCAATACCTTATTATAGGAAATTAACGCTTGTGTTAATTAAGATATTTGAAATTAACATGACTTAAATTAACGCAAATTGAAGGGAAAATTACTCCCCAATAAAGGAAATTAACGCGAAACAGGGGACAAAGTTTCAAAATGAGGGAAATTAATGCAATAAACACAAAGAAACACTTTGTGGTCCAACTGGAACAAATTTATTTCATGACTGAATTTAAAAATCATGAACAAAACAGATCTACAAGTGTGTGAGGCAATTTCTTTACTGACAATGTGCATTAAATTCTGCCTGAATGTAGGAAAGCTATTGTTCTGTAGGTTTCAAGAATGTCTGTACTGGATCCAGAATTTGGGATTAAAATGTTGGAAATTAAGGTCGCAGAAACTAATGCTCCACTTAATTAACAACGTGGAAATTAACGCTCACAAAAATTAACGCAACTTAAATTAACGCGAATTGTAAAAATTCGCGTTAATTTCATAGAACTTTAATCTTCTATAATGTGTGGTTCCAGAAAATATCCGTACCCCCCCCACGGAAGGTCACTGGAAATTCCGAGGGGGAGGGGGGTTCAAAGGCAGAAATTTCCGAGGGGAGTGGGGGGTTCATAGGAAGCTCCTTTTCCAGAGGGTGAAGAAACACGAAAAAATTGAAAGCAACGCACGATTGATCCCAAGCACAAAGTAATACTTACGGAGGCTGTTTTGACCTTCAAAACTACGCATATATGTTGACCGAAATGCCAAATTTTGCGACTTTGATTTGTACGAAATTTCGGTAGACCTGATTTGCATATTCGCGTTTATGGAAAATTGCGTGTCTCCTTGGCCTGCAGTGAATATTGCACCGTTTTCAATCCTTTCAATGGGAACGTTTTGCGTTAAACACCAAAGTTTAAACAAATACAAAAATATTTTTATCGCGCAATCCAGCAAAAGGTTTTCAGCCACTTTTCACCGGATATCATCGAGATAGAATTGTTGCGTTACATAAACAGTGACGCTCATAATTTGAAAAGGTCAGATTTCATGCGTTATGCAAATTTGATGCGTTTTTGAACTGAAACTAGAAGTTTAGCCTATATTAGCTATTTCTTACAAATTCTTTTACAGTTGTCATTATCTTTGAGTTTCCATTTGACCTTCATTTACTATTTCAATTTTAAACAAAGGATAAAGTGTAGGAAGAAAGGTTCGATTTCTTATCCCTCTGTGCAATTTATTTTTAGACTCACGGTATTCACTTGTGCATAATCCCAGGAAAAAAAGCTGCTACTTTACTCTAATTCTCTTTCGAACATCATAACCGTAGATTTTTAGTGTAATTTACATTCAACAGTTTCACTTTTGACGGCAGGTTTGAGTGTGGCAAACACAATTTCAATTCTCAAAATTTTGGCTTCGTTGTTTACGTCACATTTGGCACGCAAATTATTCGCGGCAACCCTCGGCACCAACGTTGATGGAACGTTACAACACTCGGTTTAAACAAATTTTCGTGAAAAACATAGAAAATTTCAAACCGGATAGCAAACATGCAAATAGTATACAACAATAACAAAACGTTATATGTTGAAAATAGATGTTATAATAGTAAATGTTACAACAAAAACCATGTTCGCGTAACGTCGAAATTCCTCGGGGGACGGGGGTCATCAAAGACCCCCTTGGAACGGAAATTCCTAAGGGGTGGGGGGATGCAAACCAAAAACCTTCTGTGGGAGGGGTATGGATATTTCCTGGAACCACACAATCAGGTATTTCAAAGTGTATATGACACGAAATTTTTTCTTCGGTTTTTGAGAGTCTGATGTGTATAAAAAATGATACTTAACTTAAAACATGCCTCTTTTTTCGCGGGCAAAAGACCCTATTTTTCACTTCAAAACTGTCCCGGTGACTGGGACCGAATTTACGTATAGTGACGTCAATTGACTTGATTGCGTTCCCGTGAACGCAGTGTTTTTGTTACAAATCGCCTCAAAATGTTGACATTGTTCAGCAGTGTCAGGGATCTTTTCAAAACTTCCAAGACCTACAGTGAGAAAGAACAAGTACGAGAAAAATACAGCTGTTTTAGGTCTTATCAAACCAGACAACGACGAACATTTGCAATGTCTTCTCTTCTTTCGTACTGCGGTGAGGATGCTGATCTCAAAGTCGAAGACTTATCCTGACTGTACATCAGTGGAAGCACCTCAGTTGTGAGATTTCTTTCTTGAGTTCTTTTAGGGTTTATTGAGAACATCAAAGCCCTCGTGTTCACATAAACAGCTTACTATTTCCATCAACCTAAGGAGAACCGAAAGTGCCGATTGTTTTGATGTTTTAATACCGCAAAAATGTCGTCATTCTTATAGAGAGTGCGCTGGATTTTCGATTCATTTCGATTTAAGAACGAGGTTCCCAGAGTTTATTCCCAGCCTGGCTTAGTTTCAGTGGTTTCTGCAGCAAGCAGAAGTGTATTTACAGTGTAGAGAAAATCCAGTGCTGAAATCGTTTTGTTGATAATATGGCCGTACGCAAAACTTCCAGGCCAGAAAAGACATTTAAGACATTCCACTGTCGTGTTATCCTGCCATTAGAATCTATATACACTTTACTTTATAAACGGCACTGAAACTGACTTCGGCTCGCATGCTACTTGCCATATCACTGGGGCTGATTCAGCAAATATAGCAGCTCAAGACTGTTGCTATCTAGAGTATCAATGTTAGGGTATTAACACTAATCACGGCTCAGTAATTTTTCAAACAACTCAGTACCATGAAGGCAATGTCATATTTCGCATTAAAATACAGTTCATTTTGTTTTGTTTTGCTGTGGGTATGGTTTTCCAATATTGTAGAACTGTTATTGAATCATAACCATGTTCATAAGCTTTTAAAATAACTGGTGTCCTTGAGCTTCTTAAATAGCTTTTGGTGTTTCTAATACCACAGGAGGGGAGCCCAGCACATCAAAGTTTTCTAAAACTAACAGTTAATCATAAATAAACCAACAGGAATTGACAATTGAAGAGTAACGTTGCAAATCAACAGTGGGTCTCCATATTGACTCCTTCTCAAACAATTTTCCTATCAACAGTGGAAATCAACATCAACCTTCATTGATAATAATCATTATCTTTATCAATAATAACTGGTCCATTACCAAAGCATATGTAGATATTATTTACAGCAGCTCACTCCCCCCCCCCCTCCCCCCCACACACACACACACACCACACACACGCACACAATACGGGTTCCTGGCACAGGGCTGGCCCCACAAGCTTAATCTGCTTAAGCCTGATTCTGATGGAGAGAGGTGGAAGCCCTGTATGGAGCACCTAAATTAATACCATAGTTCCTAATACCTGGAGACAGAGTTAAAGCTTGGGTATTTGTGGCATCCTTAACAACATTGTAAATCACCAGTCAATTTTTACTTAGGAATAACCATTGTGTTTGTAACATGTCATCGTGTACCTGTTTTGTCACAGCCAACAAAGAGTGGCAGTACAACAATGATAATGATTCCATGTTTACTTCATCTGACAAAAAGCAAGGGGGGGGTCTGAATGCCCTGTGTCAGTGTCAACAACCACCCAATCTAGATCTCGCGAGGCCTGGATGGATCTAGCTTAGTTATAGCTGTTGGTATTAACAGGGATTTTTGTTGTTGGCAAGCTGATGTAAATCAGGTCAGGTCAGGTCAGGTCAGGTCAGGTCATGGTCATCAGTGAAAAGGCAGGGAATTTATTTCAGCCTGATTGGTAAAAACCTTGATATGTTGACATAGGGTTAAACAAACTCCTAGAAAATGTTTGTCTTCATAAACAAATACAACCGAGTGAGACATTTTCCTGGAATTCTTACAGCGACCTCTTGATTTTCTTTCTATTTTCACTCTCTAACAACGAGGCATTTACAGACTCCTCACAGGAAGAGTCAAACAAAATCCTGAACTCTTGTCTTGCTAAAAAGGTGATTTATTTAAGTTAAAATCCTTCATCCAGTGCAGTCAGGTTAAGACAGTGTATGCACAGTCTGGTGTGAAAATGTTATGAGTAGGCGATCGTCGTTGAAATTATATTGATATCATAATGTCTTACTAAAGTCCAGAGAAGAATAAAAACAAATTTCATTTAAGACCGTACTGGTAGCTGTGTTCGCTTGTACAATCGAAAGTCAGACCACGCTATCGTACCTGTCCTGCTTTGCGAATGAAAAGCATCCCCGGGCTTTGCAGTAAAACGTCTTTGCTTATCGAGACAGATCCTTATAAAACAATGCTCGTTCGTAACCATATCTTCAAGTTAAAAACATGGCAAACATCAAAATCTCGAGTAGCCTGAGTGTTTCAATCTTGCATCTTCTTCAACACAATTATTTCGATTCCCTTGTCCCAAAATGCTGGAGCTGAGGAATACTGAGTACTCTTCCTCCATATCGCCAAAAGGAATACGCAAACCACTGCTTATTAGGTGCTTCAGCTACGAGAAACCTTTCCCAACTCTGCCAAGTTCCTTCCACTTTGACGCCATGTTGGTTTTGTTATCAAGTCGATTGACGTGACGTTAGCTAATCACGTGATATTTTGGCCGCGCAAGATGGTGACACTTTTGAAGTCAAATTTGCGCTATTTTCACCATGAAAAAAGTACGTTTGAAAGGTTTGATGCCGGTTTAAAGCTTAGAATCGTTTTTTACACACATAAAACAATCAAAAACCGAAGAAAAACTTTTCGTATCATATACACTTTAAATACATTAGGATATAGTTTGTTTACCAATCAAGCGACTGGCTTCTTTGCGCCACTACAGAATATATGTAGCTAAATATAACTTTACAAGCAAGAACATGGTTTCGAAGCTTACAATTCTCATGAGTTGTACCGTCACAGTCTTCTCAGGAGTTTTGGGGACGGCAGAAGGATTTTCCTCCAGTTAACGGAGGTCTCCACCAAGACAACTCGCAGTTCCTGGAACAACTTGTATCAACAGTTTACGACCATTCAAGAGTATTTCTTGCAAACAGATTCACGATAACCCAGGGACAGCAAATACTCCAATACTCTGCAACAACTTTCCTCATATGACTTGTTTTCCACTGAACACACGTGAACATTTTTTTGTTAGATGTCTCTAAAAAGAGGGATACGAAAGCTGCGCAAGAGCCAAGTTTAGGGAGTAAGTTTTCTCCGCAAATTCTGCAGAATTTTCGCTCAGAACCCATGCGAACAACTTGACAGAAAACATACCAATCTTGGCCGTGACCTTCATTTTGCGCAAGTACACACATGACAGTTTATTGACATGGCATGCAACCGTAAATAATTCTGATTGGCTGCTTATCTAAGAGAAGCGTATCGTATTTCAAGGGTGCAGAAGGCTCAAAACCGGGCTGTTGTGTCAGTCTTTCCTTTCCCCTTCTCTCTCTCCTCCCCCCCAGAAAGCCTGATACTCAGGCTACACAGCTTCAGCAAACAGAGATACAGAGAATTAATCGTGCATGAACAGGCTGTGAAAATGACGAAGTTCTCAACCAATCAGCACAAGCCCAAAACTTACATTATACGCAATTTTTGCGCTTTTGGTGCTGGCCAGCCGCTGTGAATGTTTCCAGATATTTCAATCACTTTGTGAGTCGCCTCCTGCTGAGATTGTTGTTTACCTGTTTCACCTGGTTAAAAGTGCATTTAAACGCTGAAAAATACCTCGGGGTGCTTACAGATATGTCTAGTTATGTCCGTTTCTATGCATACATAGCATCGATGATCACTGTTGATGTTGTTGTGCATGATTTGGCCATTGATAGTGCCTTTCATAAAGATCTTCATTCTATCAACCACGAGCGACAGAATCGTGGGGTTTCAAACGCTGGCATCTGATGATGAATTAAAAAACTCATTAACATGTAAGATGTGTGAAGTTAAACTCACGTACCAACATAAAGCCAAAGCAATGTGACTGACAAAGCGACACTCAAAGTGAAACTTCTCATCAAGTTAACACAGGATGGTATTTGGATGCAAATAACAACATATTGGCCGGCAAACCCAAAGGGAAGTCGAGACAATTGAAATGTTTGGCATTCCATAGAGTGTGGGAAGGGGGTTAAGTAAGAGGGGGAGTGGTGGGGCTCCTGCACATATTTCTTTGTGGCCTTCTTGAAACCCACACTCATTTTCACAACAAACTTCTCGAAATCTATACTCATTTTTGGAGCGAAATCATGTTTCCATGCTCATCTATGCACTGATCTATACCGAGTGAATCTGATGACATATACCTGGGTATACTTTATTTTTGCCACAGATGTAGAAGATAGAAATAATGTTGACAATTGTAATTAGCTGAATTACTCACTAGTTTAAAACACAGGCCAGTTAGGGATCCTCGTGGAAGCCATGGTCCATTTTTATTTGTACCAAAATTAGCATTAGCGTGGTTTCACACATAATGCAAGTTGTTTTCCATTTTTGATGTGGTTACACAATGTCATGGACCCTTCAACTAAGGAAATATATTTTAAAATACTTCAGAGAGAAAGATCAAGAGGAATGTTTCTTGCGTTTTGAGTTTATTTTCGGCCATGGGATTTATGCAGTTGTTTAATTTCCAGTGAGCTGTGTGCGCTATGTCCATGAGTGCATGCCCTTTTGTCTGATAGTGCCTTTCTCTTTTCCCTTCAAGGTAATAAGTTGTTAACAAGTTTTTCCAGAAAGTCCCAAGAGTGTCCCTCCTTAAGCCCTCCAACTTCACGTGCTACACATGATTCTCATTGCGCCAATGTTAGAAAATGAAAGGCTAGTTTAGAGGTGCTCTCTATCGTACAAAAGCAACGGGTAAGTCAAGTTAATATGATACACAAAATATGGTTCCTTGTTTACCTGGTGTTTAAAATAACAGTCTGAGTCTGTTACATAGTAACAGACTCAGCTTCTATTTTGGAACTGCCAAAAACCTCAACGCAATCTATTCCAGTGGAAGAAATTGTCTGCAAAGCTAAATTGGCATACATGCAGCGTCTGTCTAAAGCAAAGATGGACATTGAGAAATCTTTCCGTGGTTCTGCTATGGGTAAAATACAAACGATTTCAGAAGTTTGGAAGGAAATTTGTACCTGTTGACCGAAAATAGACATGATGTATACAAGCAAATGAGACACGTTCACAAGACAGTGACGTTTTGGATTATTGAATCAGGGCATTGGAGGAATCAGTAAGAATGCTACCACTGCATTAATGCAAGACATTGTGGAACCGTGCTTGTTATCAGAAATGTAAAGGAATAAAATTTCCCAGCTTCGATTGAAATTGGCTTTAAAGAAAGATTCCATTCCATTCCATTCTGCAAAAAAGGCAGTAGTTTTAAATTGCATTATTGTACTTCACCAGTGGCAGTTGTCTTGTAAAAAAAAAGGTAAAAATGGCTGTCATTTTGATTTTACTTAACGAGCAACTTTTGAGCACTTTTTTTTACAAAAGTCCAGCAACTTCAGGCAACTTTTAAGAAATTTTAGAGCTACTTGTGGCTGAGGCTACTTATAGCGAAGGCTCAATGTAAAGGTGATAGCCATCTAATCTGCAGACTCATGAATTCAAAGAGTGATCTCAGAGCTAGTTTCTCTGGCATTTCGTACACGAAACCCCCCAAAATCAGGCATGAAGCCTTTTCTCAACAATGACTTCAATTTTGGTTCTCATAGTTTGAGATCAGGCACAGCGACAATGGCTGTGGCGAATGGCATTGGTGCCAATGCAATCGATAAGCATGCCGGTTGGTGTTCCAAATGTTCAAAGTTTAGATAAGTCAGCGATTCCCTCACCAACAAATTGTCAGTCTCAAGCAATTTAGGACTTTAATTTGTGTAGGGTGCACCACCTAGCTTTGTTTACGTCTCTGTAACGGCCTACTACGTCACAATAAACCAGAATCAATGTTATCATGTCATTATTTGTTTATTGGTGGTGGGTGGAAGCGTATTGTTAAGAACAGAAATTGTAATACAGCTACCTTTGTACATGTTTGCGCGTTTTAGCAAAAAATAACATTAATCACAAGGCATTTTCCATTTGTTTTGAATTAAGTTTTCAATTTTTTCTTACAACTGTTATGCATATCATTAGTGTTACTGATTTCCCATTATTCTGTTCAAATGCCTTATTCTGCAGGCGGAATGCTCGCCTCAAAAGTTGCTTATGCTGCTCGAAATTCTTTCAGGAGAGTTTATCCAAGCCTAGTTTGTGAGCGTGATCTTGGCCCCTGCATGGGCATGCGTCTCCCAGCTAGGCTGCCAACTGTTTTGAAAGCCGACTATCTTATATTACTTTATGGAATAGTACAAAAGATTACAAACAATCTGCAACTGGGAAAATCCGAGTAATACTTTCTCGCTTATTTGCAAATGAATTCTGGCATATTATATGGGGAAAATATTCGAATTTCACCACGAAATTAAACTTGATGCAATGTTTTCCAAACCTCCATTGCACATGCAGAAACACAACAGCGGTGCTGTCAAAACTTGCCATTTTAACGGCCTAAACAGTATTAATTGGTTTATGTGAATAACGTGACAGTTTGTCTACAATGGCTCGCAAATGATAGTAGGTTGCCCAACGAAACTTGATGTTCACAAGAAATATTAACCCGAGAATGAAGCTCGCTGAGGAGAAACAATTGCCTCACGTGATCGATTTCGCCCAATGGGAGCATGCAAAAATTTAGCATTGTACTATAAAGCCTGATAGCCTGCATAGCCAGCAGGCGCAAGAAATGTGGGTGTGGGAAAGAGCGTGGTGTGCAAGGGAGGGAGACATAGGCAGGCTAAGGAGACTAGCACATTTCGAGCCGTCGTTGAATCCGTTGGATTTTTTCTTTTTCCACAACTATTCCTGAGCGGAAAGATTGTTTGTTGTATAATGGAACATCAAAGGGGCAACAGATGATTGACTTTGACCAAAAACACATATGACCATTGGGAAAAAATCCTTGAAGGGCGCATGTTAGAGAAAACCGTTGTAATGCCAACAGGCCAATATTTAAATACCGATGTTTTTTTGGTTTCGTTTTGTTTTGTGACAACTGCAAGACGAAGAAAACATGAACATTTAAGTATTGGTCTTTCAGACCTTACTTGCAGAAGGAGACCACAAAAATTGATTCTAGATGTCAAGAACCTCCAGAATCAGTCACTGTCAGAATAAAAGTGACTGAACCGAGTTACAAGTTCTTTGCAAGTGGGCACTGACCAGTTGTTATTATGAAAACTTGGAACTGTTAGGGACATTGTCACATAATACACAATGCATTAGTTTCTCCTTTTTATATAACAGCTGGTTGATGCCTACAGACCAATATTTAGATACTGATCTTTTTTGGTTCGTTTTGTTTTGTGACAACTGCGCTGCAACACAAAAAAACCCATTAACATTCAAATATTGGTCTGTCAGTTTTACAACAAAACATTGGTTTCACAATATTACTTGAAACTAGAACAGAGAGTGTCCATCATGAGGAATTGCTCAACTTCTCAGTCCCACCAACTGGGTAAACCGATTGTAGACCTTGCTGAGTGGATGCAGTAACTTCTCTGCCAACAGTCTCGATAACAATCCACTTTGTCTCTCCTCACGAATTTTAACCCCCACGAAAGAACCTGTAAGAGTGATGCACTGAGCGAAACATGAGCAAACTCAAAGCAAAGCTTGCAAAGGGAAAGTGTCCAGGAGCTCCTAAAAGCGACCTTTGTTGAGCATCAAAAAATGTGAAAGAATGATGCACGGATTAGGGTCTGGAAAGCATTAGAAGAATATAGATGCTTAAGTCATCAAGTGGAGGTATGTCACTGTTCCTTTTATCTGAGTGGAAATCTTAAGAAACAAACATTGGGTACATTTGTCATTCTTGTACCTTGCGTGTGCAACCTCAAATTATATGATATGCTCTTTGAATTAGCATTCTTAACTGTTAAGTGTCATAGAGTGTTAAGACTCTGAGACTTGCTTATAGACTGTCACACGGCCAATTGAAATTTGTAAAACCCCTCTTAAAGAACGTGTTGTCCGTTGTCATTATTTCCAGGGAGATTTAAGTAAGCTAAGTGTAAAATCAAAATAATTTTAATACAGTAATGGTACGGTTTTAACCCTTAAGGTTTTGACCAAGTAATATGATTCAATCTCTGTACTTTGAGCAAATAACCACAGAAGCTTCAGTATGTTGATCAACTGGTAGTTCATTATTGTTGATGACAATAGCAATACAGCTGAATTCAGGTCAACTCTCCAGAAGAAGATTGCTTTTTGTTGGGGTGTCTGTATTTAAGGCTGGTAGTTCTTTATCTGTGAAGTGTACTTAAGGAAACCCTTCTTTTTTAGTTTGAAGCAGAACTGGCGAATTGCCTGCAAAAAAACATATGGCATTGACTTGTCCATTGAAGACATGGTGTCATCCTGGAGAAGGCTTATTAATTCACTTTTAAACATGGCCAAAAAAATGAAGTTTCTCACATCTCTTGAAGGTGCCTTAATTAAATATACTGTAAGCAATTTACACTGACCTAGCTAACATGTGATTCTAAACATAACTCAGCCTATATATTACTATAAAAGACCGTGTAGTACTGACGTGAAGTGTAATTTAGACCGGCTGCATGCTTGCACAATTCATTAACCTTACTGCAGGGTCTTATATACTCACAGTACATCTTTTTTAAATTAATAATTGATGATATGGAGTATATTTTTACATGGGTTAATTCTTGCATTATCTTAACATTGAAAATACCCATAACTGTTCTATGGCATGATTCTTTCGGAGATAAAAATAAGTAAAAATAGTAAAATAAATTTTACTATTTGCTGCAAGTTTGTAAAATTTATTTTCATCACCATATTGTTGCACTGTGATGCGTCGCTGCACGCTTAAGTGTCTAAACTGGGTTCCTTTGTGTGCCAGGCAAGCTGCTTGGGACTCGCCAGTTCAAATTCACATAGAAAACTGCATTCTTGAGATGCCTTTGAGTAGACAACTTGTGCAGATCATAGGCAGAAACAAATTTTCCATCCGATTTGAAAGTTTGGGCTGGATTTTGAGGGTCAGGCCATGACACAAATGAGTCAAACTCAGGTTAAATCAAACAACAGAGACTGTGCTTTCGGAAACCAGGATTCTTTTGTCAAAGGCACAAGGTTAAGTGTATTAATTTTGGCGAAATCCCAAAGGCGGTCAGTAATCTGAGGTTCTGGAAATTGCAAGCCTTGTGAGTATATATATAAAATATTATTTAAAGAGTCAGTCAAACTTTGAGTTTCTAAAACCGCCTCCCTGAGCTTTAAATCGGCAAACCAAGCTCATAATAGCAAACATTAACATAGTCTCCATGTTTCTTGGCGCTTTTATTTGACTTTCATCCGTTCAAAAAGCCGTAAATATCGTATTCGCAAAATTCATTGTTCACAAGCAGAGCGGCCATTAATATACAGGCCGTAACACAAACAGAGGATGCTAAGCCTGTGATTCTTCTACCGAATTGTCACCTTATGGATCTTTTTTACAATGTTATCATAGTTTCTATTATTTTCTTGTCTCTATTTCATTGTATCCTATTGTAATTTTCTATGATTCTATCAAAAGGGCATTGTCAGTGAAAGGCCTCTTTGGGAAGTGCCAAGAAAGTTTGTATTGTATTGTAAATGCCGGCAATGACAGCTGACAAGATTGTTAGGGTTCCCCACATAGTTTTTTCTGGTTCTGCCTCGAGTGCCTGTGATTCAAATTTCATGTAAATTCAGCTAAGTCTGTCAAGTGATGACTTGTGAATGGAATGTAACATTCATTTGCAAAGGTTTAGAGGGTTTAGGTTTAGAAGGTTTCGTAGAGGATCATGTTCTGGGTGTTATAAATACGTCTATTCATTTATGTTGCACAATGGATCAGTTTAGTTGACCAGCTTAGCAGATTACTAAGGTTTGAGGGTTCTCATGAGCCTTTCATTTGACCATCTATCACCCCACATCCACAACCACTAACACCAGCAAACTCTAATATACAACAGCACACTGCACCTTTCAGTAGCATACACGTACCACCTACGACTCCACTGTCATCCACATTGCCACATGGCAGATTTTTCACAGGCTCTGTTCAATGACGATGATCCATACCTCACTCAAACAGTAAGACAATGAGAAAAAAAATTAGGACTCATTTTCGTCCCATTTCACAGAGAAATTCGAGTGGCTCAAAGGAGGGGTGGAGGGCCTCAAAAGCGACGTCAGAAGTCACAAAAGGTCTATAAAGGAAATGAAGGAATTGAAAGTAAGAAATCAATGGAATAATTTGATCTTGCTTCTTTGATTTCAATTTCAACTGCTATGGCAACAGGAACAACCAATTCTGTGAACAAAGAAAGCATTCTCTGTTGTTTTATCTACCCATACTACCTTTTGGAATTTTTGTGTATGCTTTTATACTTTTTTAACACGTTTCTTGAAACATCTGAATAAATTGCAAAATGTTGGGAAACAATGACTGAAAGTGAAAGCTAGTGAAAGCTGCTGCACTAAACAATATATAGTCAAACCTCTATTACGCAGTCATCAACACGGGAAGCTCTAGTGTCACAGGTGTTCTTTATACACTGTTTAAACTTAGGAACATTTTGTCTATACTAACCTTCTTCCTTGACAAACGAGAAACCCAGGATCTTCCAACACACACCCTTCTCCATATGGCGGAACTTAGACTCCTTTAAATTCAATGGGGAACATATCAACCAAATTGGCCGGGTTGCTTTGGGCAGCAAAGCTGGGACCAGATTACGCTTGATTGTTTGCTGCTTACGTTGAGGGGCAGATGCTGACCCAATACCCTGCAAGAAACAACACCTACCAGTATATAAAAGGTACATGGATGACGTAGCTGGTGCAGCCTCATGCGCTGAAGAACTCAGGCAGTTCCTATTTCTTGTCTCTAACTTCCATCCTAAACTTGAGTACACATGGTGCATCTCCACTGTCGAACTCCCTTTCTTGGATATCTATTTAACACTCGGTGAAGTCCTTATCTCAACGTCAGTACACTAAAAAGAAACGGACAGTCATTCATATCTAAATTTCAGCTTGTCACACCCTTTCAACTGCAAATCAGCTATACTGCATAGTCAATTTTTGTGGTTTCATAAGTGTAACGAACGCTATTTATAAGTTTTGATTGCGTGATTCACGTCATTATGCCGATTAAATACCTGTTTTCGAGTACATATCTCTGTAGCCACAAACGGAAAGGGTTAGTTCGTTCATTCAATCCACAAGACACGTGCTAGTCGCACAACATTAGAAAGAAAGATAGACTGATCGAAGGATCATTGCAAAAGCGAATGTAAGAGTGGGGAAAGAGGTATGTGACCTTAATTGTTATTGTAATATCTTAGGATCGTGAAATGAATTACATTGAAAGCAGATTTATTACGCTCATAGAAATTTATGTTGTTTAGAATTGCCATTATGCACGCCCCACGTCCTTGAGTTAAGATCGTTTTAATTAAGCTTAGATTTACTAGTAATAGCCTTTATTTCGCATATTGTATTTCAGTTTTTACGAAATTTCAAGTTAAATAAAGAAAGCAGAATCGATAGATGCTTGGAGTTTCCGTAATATGACATTTCTCCGTCGCGGCGTTGGTTAACAAACTTTCATAAAACAGAAAGATCCATGTCCGCGTCCGCCCCGTTAAAGTAAAAACTCTCCCGAAAGAAACAGATCGATCCGTCGAATAAAGAAAAGTTAAGAAAGATGTCCTACTTTGATATTCTTCAAGTACACGGACTGGTAGAATTAGAAAACTGACCGAAAAAGGAAAGAGTTATCAATTGCAAATATTGGAGGATGAAAGTATTTCCGCTCAGCGTTTGTGGAGAAAGCAATTGAATAAACTGTCAAATCTCATAGCGGATTCAACAAACGTAGATCTTCTAAAGAGCAGAAGATCATTTCTGGAAACAAAAACGGAAATTCTAAACGCAGCAAAAGAGAAATTGTATGATTCGCTGGAGGATAATTACGACGCGAAGAAAGAATTACTGATGAAATGCGAGACCCTACAATGCGAACATTCCAACACGTTGAGAAAAGTAACGAAAGAATTTCCGAAATGAAACAAGAAATCAGGTCTTACTTATCCAAGCGCTCTGGCCAAAATTCTCAGGGCAAAAAATCGAATGGATCATCAGTCGCTTCTTCGTTAATAAAAAGGACAGCTATTGCTGCAAGCACCGCGAGATTGAAAACCGAACTGAAATTTGCCGATCCAGAGGCGCAAAAAACATCCGCCCTAAAGGAATACGAAGATGAACGAAAGAAATTTAAGCTCGAAAAGGAATTGGCACTCGCAAAGGCTGAGATGGAGGCTGTAATCAAAACGGAAGACAAAGAAAGCGAAAACTTTGTTGAGGATAAGAATCTACCAAAGGAAATCGACAAAGATTACGTTCTTCAAAATTACCTTAAGACACAGGCGGCATCTGTGACGAGCGGAAGCAATTCGACTGTGGAAACAAATTTGGAAACAATGGAACGATCTTGCGAAGAATTGCTTAGCGAGAAAGGAATTCCTTCGGTTAAAGACGCGCCTTTTTCTCCACCCTTGGAAGCCAATCCCGCTGACGAGAAAACTGTAAGCCGTTGGTCCATACTCCCAAGTCACTTAATCCGTTCGCACCTGAGACCGGAGACAGTCCGCATGCGAGTTACAAACCATACAATCCTGAAGACTACCAGCCACACGGACAGAGACGAAACCAAGAAGCCAAACAAATCAGTGACTCGTCCCACAATACAACCGTAGAAGATCCTCTCACTAGATTAGCAGATGTTCTGTGTCAACAACGATTACAGGACACACTTCCGCTTCCCGAACCGGAGGTCTTTAGTGGTGACTTTCTTCACTATCCCGTATGGCCAAAATCTTTTGAGACCATTATAGAAGGACAGACAAAGGTGTCTCAAAGATTGTACTATCTCGGGAGGTACACAACAGGTGAACCGAAGGAAGTGAGTAGTGGCCTACTGCTATTGGATAGCGCAGAAGCATACAAGCAAGCAAAGAAGATCCTATCTGACCGATTTGGCAACGCCTTCGCCATCGCAGATGCTAACAGAAAGAAAATAAACGAATGGCCTAAGATTCTCCCGAACGATGGAGCGAGCCTGCGCAAGTTTTCGGATTTTCTCGTTCACTGCCAGACAGCTACAAAAACCATTAAGTACCTAAAGGTCCTAGACGATCTGGACGAGAATCAAAGGATGGTCCGCAAACATCCTCGCTACCTCATCAATTGTTGGAGTCGCGAAGTGGACCGCTGGCTTAATAAGGAGGAAGAAGATCAACATCACGGCGAAGGACCCGTGCTTAGCTATCCTTCCTTCTCTGTCTTCTGTCGTTTCCTTCAAAGGGAGTCAAGAATTGCCTGCAATCCCCTAACAACAGTCAGACCTCAGAAAGAAGAAGTTGTTAAGGAAGATCCAGGCACGGGACGGAAGTCAAATGGCTTCAATAGAAGAAAACCACCCAAGTTTAATGTCTTTGCAACCGACTCACACGAAGTGGCAGATAGCAATGCTGGCAACAACAGAAAAGAAAAGAAGCCGGAGGCTACTCCTTGTTCTCTGTGTAAGGCACCTCATGACTTGGACGTATGTAAGCAGTTTCTGAAGAAGACCATGGCTGAAAAAGTAGATGTCATAAAGGCAAATGGACTTTGTTTTGTCTAGGCTGTCTGAAGTGGGGGCACATGAAACGAAGTTGCCGAAAAAGATTAGTGTGCAAAACTTGTAATGGCTTCCATCCGACCTCGCTTCACATTTTCACAGCTCCCAATGAAAACGAACAAGGCAGTGGTTCACAAGATAGACCAGAGGCCACCTCGCATCGTGTTAACCTCTCCGATGTGAAGACTGCTGACTCCTCCTGTATGCATTCTTTAATAGTTCCCGTATGGATACATCACAGGAGTAACTCCAACGAAAAGTTGCTAACCTACGCCCTCTTAGACGAGCAATCCGACGCTTGCTTCATGAGAAAAGATCTTCTCCGAAGATTAAACGTGAATGGACAGGAAGTTGAACTGGAATTATCAACAGTCCTAGCAGAGAAGGTGATTAAGAGCCGAAGAATCGAAGGCCTAGTCGTACGTGGCTACAATGAAGATGTGGAAATTGCTCTACCCAAGAGCTACTTAAGATCCTCCATACCAGCTAAAAAGAGTCAAATTCCAAGGCCTGAATCTGCCCTTCACTGGCCACACCTTAAGAAAATTGGAGAGAAGATCATGTCCTTAAACGAGAACGTAGATGTCGGCCTTCTTATTGGCCTCAACTGCTCCCGTGCAATCAAGCCGTTAAAAGTAATTCCAGGAAAGGAAGATGACCCCTACACAAAGAGAACCGCCCTTGGATGGGGAATCGTTGGCACCGTGACATCATCGAAGCATGAAGACGCAGAAAGTGACTTTTCGTGTAATCGCATCGTTGCCTGCGAAGTTCAAGAAATGTCAAACCGGAAGACGTGTTATTTCGCATTCAAGACGCAAGTGAAGAAAATGTTCAGCCCTAGCGATGTCTCCAAAATGTTTACTCTCGATTTCAGCGAACGACAAGCTGACGAAAAACCTCTGTCTGTGGAAGACCGAAGATTTTTAAAGATAGTGCGTGAAGGAATCCATCAACTAGAGGACGATCATTATGAAATGCCACTGCCTCTGAGAAGCGAAAACGTGGACCTACCAAACAGCAAGGAACTGTCCCTTAGTCGCCTGACGAAACGGAGACGAAGACTGAATAGCGATGACCAGTTCCAAAAGGATTACAGCAGCTTCATGGAGAACATCATAGCCAGTGGTTATGCAGAAAGAGTTCCGGTTGATGAAGTATCGACAAAGAGCAAGCAAGGGTGGTACATTCCCCATCATGGAGTGCACCACAAGAAGAAGCCAGGAAAGATCAAGTTCCACCAAGTCAAGGTTGATGTACAACATTGTAACTTCCTGAGGTTCCTGTGGTGGGATAATCCAGAACTGAAGGGAGACCCTATAGAATTCCGAATGACCGTCCATCTGTTCGGTGCCACCTCATCACCCGGCTGTGCCAACTTCGCCCTTAAAACCACTGCAGACCAGTATGAAGAAACCTGCGGAAGCGAGGCAGCAGATTTCGTGAGAAAAAATTTCTATGTGGATGATGGACTAACATCAGTACAGTCTGTTGAGCAGGCCGGAGAATTCATCAAGAATACCAAGTCCCTATGTCAAAAAGGCAGCTTTCGACTACACAAGTTCACTTCGAACAGCAAGGAGGTCATGAACTCCATTCCTCAAGAAGATCCGAGTGACAGACACGAAGGACTGCCACCTCGTCAGTAACGACACCGCCATAGAACGTGCTCTGGGTGTTCACTGATGCATAGAATCCGACACACTTCAATTCAGAATTGTCGTAGATGATAAAACCTTGTCAAGAAGAGGAATTCTTTCAACAGTCAGTTCAGTATTTGACCCCCTCGGCCTGGTTGCCCCATTCATTTTGACAGGCAAACGAATTTTGCAGGAACTGTGCCGCGACGGTGTTCGCTGGGACGACGAAATTCCCACGAGTTGAGACCTCAGTGGGAGAAGTGGAGAGCTGAACTCCCTGTGTTAGAAAGGCTCAGGATTGCAAGATGTCACAAACCACAAGAATTTGACGAAATTAAGAACGCAGAGCTGCAGCACTTTTCAGATGCTAGTCAGAATGGTTATGGACAGTGTACCTACCTTCGATTGGTTGATGTCAAGGACCGTGTCCACTGTTCTCGTCATGGGGAAATCACGTGTGACGCCCCTGAAGCCGACAACGATACCTAGACCAGAACTGACTGCCGCACTCGTCTCATCCAAGATAAGTTGCATGTTGCGGAAGGAATTGGAGGACGAGCCGATGAAGGAGTTCTTCTGGACTGATAGCAAGACGGTGTTAGGATACACCAACAACGACTCCAGAAGGTTCCAAAATTGTTGGAAATCGCGTTCAAGAAATACGCGAGAAGACATCGCCTAACCAGTGGCACTACCTGGGAATGAAATCCAACCCTGCAGATATCGCCTCTAGAGATGCTGGAGCCCAAGAGCTGATCGACAACCCCTTGTGGTGGAACGGGCCAGAGTTCCTATGGAGCTCACTTGAAGACTGGAATTTTGTGGATGAAATTCCTTCAATCCCCAACGACGACCCCGAAGTCAAGATTTCCGTGAGAGCGACCCAGATCGAAGAACTGAAGCCGTCATCTATTCTAGAGCGGTTGACACATTTCTCCAGCTGGCATCGAGCAAAAAGAGCAATTGCTGTCTGTCTCCGGCTTTAACGAAAATTCCGAAGGGTCAATGCGAATGTATCCCAAGATGGCAGAAGGAATGTTAAGAAACGAGATGAAGGGATAGCTAGCTACAAGCCGGTCGACGTACAAGAGCTACGGCATGCGGAACTTCCCATCATCAAGATTGTACAACATGAAGCATTCGCAGATGAAATGCAAAGGCTTGAAGATGTCAAGGGCTCTTCGCACACCAGACAAGACCAGATGAAGGCAATGAGAAAGTCAAGCTCGATCTGCAAACTCGACCTCTTTCTGGACGACGACGGCATATTACAAGTTGGTGGTCATCTCAGAGAATCCAGCATCCCATACGACGTGAAGCATCCTGCCATCTTACCTAAGAAAGGCCACATAACGAATCTGATCCCCTGTTACTATCACCAGTCAGTGAAACATCAAGGGCATGGCATAACTCAGAACGAGATCAGGTCAAGTGGCTACTGGATAGTTGGAAGTTCTGTGGTTTCTAATCACATTTCTAGATGGAAAAGATTGCTCTGAAATCGAGATCAAATAATCTAATTGTTTTAGCATAAATCTCGAGTAATATACCACGAAAGTGAAAAGTTTTACTTAATTGCATTGTTATTTTGAAGTATAAGACTGCACCTGCCACTCACCTTTTCGCTACTCACTATCGATCACGGAATAGAGTGTGAGTAGGATAGCCAATCAGATTGCAGCATTTATGATAGAACGCTATTAGATTTATACTAAATTTGAATTAGTTGTTGTACATATCAAGAGTTCATTTTTCTTTTATCAACATTGGTTTTTACTATTTTAATTTGTAAAGCCCTATTGATCTACTCTTGTAATAGGGCTCTAGAAATAACAAATTTTTATTAATTATTATTATTTACATTAATAAATAAACTATTTAATTGAAGCCAATACTCAACGGCAGCTTGGAGTTCCCTGACTAAGGTAGCCTCGATAGTAGACACTAGAGGAGCTGAGAATGATTGAAAAAACAGTAAAAGACAACAAAGAAATCTCTCTTTACCCATTCAGCCATTACCCTGGTTTACCCTCTCTTTATCTGTTCAAAACACATTGTCAAGTTTCTGAAGTGCAGCTTGGCATGAAAGATGGCTCCATTTTGTACTTGGTCTGTCAAGGAGGGTTTCACGTTTCAGTTCAGCAATGTAATTGTTGATAGTTCTGTCAACACACAGTATGCTATCAATGTTTTCCCGGTCCTTAGAAACAAAACTTCTGTTTTTATCTGAGAAACGCATTTCTCTTCAGACTTTTGATATGTTCTGTAAGGTCACAAAAAAATTGCTGCCACCAATAAGGGTCGCTTTAGCCTCCAGTACCACCTCACTACCGCCTTAAGGCTGAGAAGATAAAAGCAACAATAATTTGGGGAAGTACGATTACTCAAATATCATAAAAGTATGCATGGTAAGTAAAAAAAGAAAACTATTGCAACTATAATAACTGTCGCAGTGTCCACTGCTGTTCTAATGAACTAATTCACAGTGTTTCGTGACCTTAAATGCATCCCTAGCTGTGGTGTTTCACTCTCTCTGATTCCCGGTTGGTGTTCTTCATTGTCTGAAATGCCTAATCACCTTGCAGATCTTCAGCTGAAGGATGAATTTCTTCATATGACAGCAATGCCTATGCAGTGGACATTTCCATCAGCATTTCTGCATCCAATTCCTCCCTGCTATTTGGGCACTAAATTCCACTCTTGAAACAAAAAATGCTGGAGACAGAAGCCAAAAAAAGCAACAGAAAATTGCACTTTGGGAACAGGCAACAGACGAAGTAATATATTGCTGCCAGGTTCAATGGTGAAGGAAGAAGCCTTGTCTTCCGGACCTAGCAACGGCTTATGGAGAGAATGAACCATCGACTGTGGCACGGAACACCAACATCCTATTATGTTTCAAGTCACTAAATGTTTGAAACTCTAACAATTTGCACATAAAATTGGCAGCCACCTTGTGCATTCCAAAGGTAGACTTCATGTGATCAGGTTGTCGTGTATGCGCTTACTTTTTTCGCCAGACATAGGTAGAAACTGCCATACAGCTATGTCATTAAGAGGATACGTAAACGCGAGTGGATTACGTGATGGCATTTTGTTGCCAAAGGAAGACAGATCCTTGGAGAAATGTAATCACGTGTACAAGAAGTCCCAGTTAAATCCCAAATTTTTGGAGGTGATGTGTTCCCACACCAATCAAAAACCAAGTTGCAAAATTGGAAATACACAACGAGGCACAATACCATAACAGTCTTTTTCATCCAAATTCATCATGGCATCGTGTTCCTCTACATATAGGTGTGAAATCATACTTCCAAGCAGGTGACTAGCTAACAAATCGACTGGGACTCTGCTGAATGCGTTACCTACAGTACGGACTACTATCAACGAATCACTCTGGAAAGCTGGTTTACTAACTTAGAACAAACACCACTGAACCGTTGCCAACAGCTACCTGCACCTTACAAACGACTGATTGCCGACAATAACAAGACAGACAAACAATAGACAAACTGACTCATTTGACTAACAATAGACCAACGGACATTTGACTAACAAAAGACGGATCGAAACGCACCAATCACGTTTACAGTCTTCACAGCCAATAACATCACGGCTTAACTGACAGACGACCAATAACATCACGAGATCGTCGACCAATCAGGACAACGACCAGAGACTTATAACATCTACTGACGATTTACAGTTCACTTGACTCTGATGATGACTTCAGCTCAGGTTGTCGAAACGTCAGTCAATGTCACCTCAAACAGTCCTTCTCAGGACTACACTCACCCGGACGATCACAATTTACCGAATTATGATAACAAATCTATACAAGAAAGTTCCCCGCACACGTTATCTAGTCACTTCCATTTGGCTCATAGTGTACACATACACCGTCCTGGTACAAAGCTGCAGCTGTTGGTGCTAACAAGGCTTCCTGTGCGAATGCTCAAACAGGATTTGGCAGTTCCTTTCGAGCTGCCTCGGTCACATGTATCCAGAATAATTACCACATGGACAAATGCGATGAATCATCGTTTTAAAGAAATTGATATCTGGCCCTCAAGAGAACAAGCTTTGGCCAACTTGTCTGAAAAGGTAAAAGAATTTTGCCCCACCTTAAGGTGTATTATCGATGCCACTGAAATTTACATTGAGCAACCAAAAAATCCTGAGGCTCAGCAGCTAACTTTTCCGACTTATAAACATCACAACACCCTCAAATCCCTAATTGGAATTAGTGGAGATGGTGTAGTAAATTTTGTATCCACTCTAGAAGGTGGCTCTGTTACAGACAGGGATTTGACCGTAAGGAGTGGCATCCGTGAAAAGGACTGGACAAAGGGGGATATTCCAATGGCAGACAAGGGGGTTGGAAATCCAGGATGACCTTGCACCCCTTGGAGTGAAATTAAACATTCCACCAGTTTTGAAAGGAAAAAGTCAATTTCATGAAGAGGAGCTTGTGGAAACACGACACATAGCTAAATATCGCATCCATGTTTAAACTAGCTCTATCTTAAAGCTAAACCAGATGTTCCTGTATAAACAAATAGATAAATAAATAAAATAAATGTTGAGCGAGCCATTGAGCGAATTAAGAACTATCACATCTTGGATCAATGCACCTATCACTCTGTGTTCTTCGGGACTCATCGATCAAATTTTCTTTGTTTGCGCCACGTTAACAAACTTTCTGCTACCATTAGTATCAGATGAAAAATGACTGCAGGAGCAAACAAAGGTTATAAGCTGATATCTGATTGGTAGGGATCCAATCACAGCTTGTATCACTCTTATCTGGGAGCTGTCTGACATTAATTTATTATATAGACAGGAGTGTTTTACTGAAAACAGACCACTCGTAAAGTGCATACAAAACTACTTCTGGGACTCCAGTGGCATATTTTCCATATCACTAGCCAAATATCGATGATGTCCTTTCCCACTTTTACCCTGCTGCTTGTGCAAAACACTCTTGTCTATGCAATATAAAGAAAATTAGATGGCAGGGTGAAAGATATGAAGTTTAGTTATATTTTACTCGCTGTGCTCGTTCACAAAATATCGTTTTTACCACTTGAGAATAAACTTCATATCATCATGCTGCTGTGTAATATCCTCAGGGTATTTATACTTTGATCATTGTAAGACATAAGTAGTGCCAGTGACATGTGCTTGTTTGTAATACAGGAATGTTTCCTGTACGCAGTTGAAAATGTGCCTCATGATGTGTAATCCAGGGATCAGCATCGCCACCTCTTGTATGATGTGCTTTTGCAAGTTTGGCAAAAAGTTAACATTCTAGAACTGTGGCAATAACTTTAGATGACATTTACACTGTGGCTTGGGTAAACACCATTTATTTAACAATTATCCTGCGAAATCGCGCGGAATATCTCCTGATACTTAGCCGACGAGGCCGTAGGCCGAGTTGGCTAAATCAGGGGATATTCCGCAAGATTGAGCAGGATAATTGTTTTATTATTCAACAAATTCCCATCGACTACCATTTTCAGAACGAGAAAAACTACGGCTCTATGATAAAAACGCTAAAAGCTAGCAACACATAAAGCTTAATAAAAATCAAAACAGAACTTCAAGAAATCGAAGTTTACTACCCTTCACTTAAAAAGACTTATTTACAAACTCATGTTTGGAAATGACAAGGCAAAGGAAAAAATATTGCTACCTTACCGAGAATAAGTCCTCTTCCTGTGAATTAAAATCTTTTCAACTTTAGTCTTTACAACTTTCCGTGAGCAAGTGTGCTGCTTCTTTCGCAATAGCATTTTCTTGGTTGAGTTCTCACTTCAGTCTGATTCTCTGCATCTCATTTGTTTTACTATTCTCTGGATCCACTTTTGACAAGATTTGCTTGTGAGCCGATTTATTATTTTTTCATTGTTTATAAGTTTTCCAAATCATTAAATGACGTTCAAAACGATTGTTTCTAACCTTATCTTCTCCAGCACCTCACGTGGAGTTTGCTCCAGACTTCACACAACTTTCATCAAGTTGTTTACATCTCCACGCGCGCAAAACTGAAATAAATATCATACACAAGTGTTTTTTTCCACCTTAGGGAGCAAACTCACGTGCATCGGAATTTAAATGTATTATTTTTCACAAGACACTTATAGACAAATCATGTTAAATAAAATGATTACAGAGACGCTAATAGCATAATCATGGAGGGGAACCTGGCCTTCCGGTGGTGGCGCAGATTAAGACAGCAGTGAAATGTAAGGCAGCAGAGGACCTCTTCAGACCAGCTTCCACGATAGTTGATGAGGTACTACTTGAACAGATGAATGATGAAGCCTGTCCTACCCTTCCAGGACCAGAGTGCTTAGCCCACGCAGCCAACAGATTCCGGCAAACCCAACTGCCGGTCGGTCCCGTTGATCTGAACTTTTCACTTGACGAAAACAACCTCCCAGAAAACTTTCTGCGCGGAGACATTGACGTTAGAGGAAGGAGGTACCTTATCTTCGCCACAAAGAAGCAACTCGCGACCCTCAGGGTTGTTATTTTGACGTTCACATTGTACCGGGATTTCTGTTCCTACGATTTTGCGGAAACTTGAAGAGTCCAGGTAAGATGTTATTATAAGCTGATTCTAGAAATTTAAACCAAATCGTAGCGCTCAGTTTTGTTAGAATAGCAATTTTATCAAAAAATTAGTGTTCAACAAAAGCAAAATCAAGCAAAATTAACGAAAAGTACATCTTCGTGTTGACATAGGTATTATTTTTCAATAAATTGTGTGTAAAATGCGAAAGTCTCAAGGCAATCAAGTAAGAAATGACGATGTTATTAGAGTTTTTAGAGAGGCATAGAGTGCGTCATTTATTTCGATCGAGTCACCTTAACCCTTTACCTTCTGAGCCCCGATCAGATCGGGGCAGATGACGTAGTTTTAGTTTTCGCCGATTTTCGAGGCCAGCAGTTTACCCCCTCAATCTACGCGTGCGCATTGCGTTCCCGGAAAAGAAAGCTTTCTTTCGACGCGAAGCACATGAAAATCGGCTAAATACTCGAATTTTGCGAATCTTTTATCGAACGAAAATTCTTTTTAGAGCGAGAAGATGGCGTCACGAAATCAAAGACGAAGGAGAGCACCAGAAAGATACGGAATTTCGTTTGGAATACCGTTTGGAGGCGAAGATTCTGACCTCGAACTGGAAGAAGATGAAGTCGAGCAGGCTGGCGAGTTCGGATCTGTGACAAATCCTTACCCAAGTTCCAGCGATGAAGCACTTGACGAGCCTCAGAGAAGAAGAAGGAAGAGACGAAGGCCAAATACAGAAGCTGCAAATAAATGTTTCTGAGCCCTCAGTTTCCTCAGAAAGTGAGGAATATGATCCTAATTCTCCGTCGCATTTGTTCTCGGATGATGACAATGAAGAAGAGTTTGTTGGCTTTCCGAATCGGGACTTTGAATGGCAAGAACCCGAAGCCAAAATAAGTCCTCCTCCACCATGTGTTCAGCCGACCGGACCAAAAACGGAACTACCCGAGGAAGCGTCTGCCTTGGACTTTTTTCAGCTCTTTTTCGACGCGGAACTGCTTGTACATCTTGTTCGTGAAACGAACAGATTTGCTGAGCAAAGTCAAACAAAAGCTGGAAAAAGAAATCCATTGTGGAAAGAAGCTCTGACTGTTTCAGAACTCAAAGCTTGACTGGGGCTTCTGATTGCCATGGGAATTCATCAGCTTCCCCAAATTGCCAACTACTGGTCTGGAGAGTGGGTTCTTGGAGTGCCAGCATTTGCTTCCATAATGACAAGAGATCGTTTCTTGGTCATTCTAAGGTACTTGCATTTCAATGACAATGATGCTATGCCACCCCGAGGAGACCCAGCATTTGACAAGCTGTACAAGGTGAGGCCTCTAATCAAAGCCCTAAAACAGCGCTTTCAACAGGAGTACAGCCCTCACTTTATGCAGGCAGTTGATGAGGCCAAGATTACATACAAAGGCAGAACCTCCCTGAAGCAATACATGCCAATGAAGCCCATCAAGAGAGGTCTCAAAGTTTGGGTACGGGCAGATTCCATTTCTTCATATTTTTGTGATTTCAACATATACGAAGGAAAAGATGATGCACAAGGTAATAAGCTCGGGTACAAAGTCGTCACGACCCTTTGCGAAGTTCTGTTTGAAAAGAACTACTAGATTTTCTTTGACAATTTCTTCACCAGTGTTGCCCTCATGGAAGATTTACTGGAGAAGCAAACATTTGCCTGTGGAACTTTGAGGGCAAATTCAAAAGGCTTGCCTGTTGACATTGTCCCTAAGAAAGGTGATAAGTTGGCAAGAGGATCAGCTTGTGTCGTACAAAGGGACGCCTTGTGGCATTGACTTGGCAGGACAGAAAACCCATTCATTTCCTGAGTACCATCAGTCCTGCTCCCAAACCTGATGAGCAGGTTTTTACTAAACGGAGAAAGAAGGATGGTACTCAGGAAGATGTTCGCTGTCCTGAAGTTGTCCAGATGTACAACAAATACATGGGGGCTGTGGATCACAAGCGATCAAATGTGCTCCTACTACAACAACAACAACAACAACCATTTTATTTTGCCAAATTAAATACAAAAAATTACACTGTAAACTAAATTAACTAAAATAGGCAAAAAACTACCCAGAATAGAAATAAACTAAACAAGCTGAGTAGTTACAAAAAAATTAAATTGCTTTGACTAGGTTGTACATAAAAGAAGACAAAAGTAAAATAAGACAAGTAATAAGTAATTAAGTACAGTGGGGATTCAAACAAAGAAATGGCCACCAAGAGTTTTCTTCTTCTTACTTGAGAGAAGCATTGTAAATGCCTTCAACTGCGAGACAGTCTCCTAACCATTCTCCACGTAACCAACTGGCATTTCGTGTTGACTTGATTCATAAACTGGTGGAGAACTTTTGTGGATGAATGAATTTGGGGAGGCCCAGAATTCATCCCTTGGAAGCAAGGTTCACAGAGAGGCACTTCCCAGAACATGTCCCTTTCAATGCCAAGAGAAGACCGAAAGAACGGGAGTGCGCTGGGTGTAAAGCTGGGGGCCGGGTGAAGCACTCATCATTTATGTGCGCAGACTGTAATGTTAGACTGTGTGTGACGCCATGCTTCAGAGCCTATCACACAAAATAAAACTAGAATAGTTTTCCAGCATAAACTATTCTTAGAGACCTGTATTTGACCTGGTATCCATTTCTCGGTTCAATATAAATTCATACATTTTACAAATATTTCTCTTAGGACAAAACAAGTGACACAACAAGGTCTTGGTGCACTTTATTGACTTATAAGGCTCCTCTAATGTTGCAGAAGAGTAACTTCACTAATTTTGTGAAAAAAAACCTCCAAAAATTCCTGAAAAGAGAGTGTTGTAAGTTAGTTTTTCTAAATTTTAGTTAGATATTAACACGTTCACAAAAGGTGGCAAATTTTATAAGCTTTCGGTAAATATATGTCTCTAGGGTTTTCTTTAAAGACTGTGAGAGAAAAAGGGTATTTCTATAGCAACCTCTGAAATGTGACAAAATATTTGAAAAAAGTCAGAAAGTAAAGGGTTAAGGTCAGGACCACTATTTTCATGATATGAAGTTTAATTATGCTCAATTGTACATCATTCGGTATTGATTGAAACCGTCAAATAATCACAGAATGTAAACATCGACGTATGTAATAGAGCTGCTTTGTCCAGCCAACTTGTAATCCTATATATATAATAATAATAGTAATAATAATAAACAGTTTTAACAAAGTGGTTTACTTTTAATTATTCAATTTTAAGTTATGATCTACTCACGCAGTTCCATCAAGAGTTCACCTTCAGTCACCCAGCGACTAAATTTTATACTTTCCACCTTCTAAAAGTGTTAACACCACTGGCAAGCCACCGAGCTACTAAAATATATACGCTCCTCGTTCTTTAAACACTCAATGTAACTGATAAGCTGTCGAGCCGCCAAGTCACTCAATAAGATATCTTTCTCGTTCGTTAACACTTAAGTGACTGGCGAGCCGCCAAGGCACTAAATTGTATACCTCCCTCATTCTTTAAACACTCAACGCAACTGATGAGCCATTGAGCCACTCATTAATATACCTCACTCGTTCTTTAAGCACTTAAGTGACTGGCAAGCTGCCGAGCCACTAAATTATATACCTTATATACTTGTTCTTTAAACACTCAATGTGACTGACGAGCTGTCAAGCTGCCAAGCCACTCAGTAATATGCCTCACTCGTTCTTTAAACACTCAAGGCAACTGGCAAGCAGTTAAGCCACCGAGCCACTCAGTAATATACGTCACTTGTTCTTGAAACACTCAAGGCCACTGGCCAGCTGTTGAGCCACCATCACCCGTTCTTAAAACACTCAGGCCAATGCCTGTCTTCATTGGGTGCTTTCTTGGCTTTTGTTGACATTTACTCATTGTGCCAGCTCTCGTGGGAGATACCAGAGAATTCAGTCTGTTCTGTTTTGGATTCATTATCAGTAGAAGTAGACTGAAAATTGGTCATGATAAGATAATGTTGTGATATTTCTGATTGAATTTGGCTCTTTTAAAAATTCCCTTTTTTACAGATGTGTTCTGATATTTTGACAAAACGATGTTCTGTGGTACTGAGGAACAGCTTTTAATTACAAACTTGTGTACTCTACATCTTAAAGCAGTCAAAGTCCAACCTGGACCTGGGTACGAAGTAATGGTGGACAGACGTCTTTCTCTTGCTCTGTAATGTGAACGGCGAGAGAAGCCAAATTTAATGTCTGAACGAAGCGTCAGATAAGCTGGAACTTCAAGCTCATCGTCTCAGTTCCAGCCATCACCTAAAAAGAATTGCTTTCACTTTAGTAGCGATGAGAAGGAAGCAGGCGAGGAGCATGAATCTCTCAAACAAATTCTGGACAAACTGTTCATCTTGGAAGAAAGAATGGAGAAGCAATTTGGCAGCTGTGTGCTGATTATGACTTATGACATCTTTTAAAATACCTAGGACTTGTCCAATGGACAAGACAACACTGTTTGGATACTCGCCGCTGTTGACAATAATTATTGCTCGATTGAGATACTCTAAACGAAGAATTACACTAGTAACATCATCAGGGTCTCGTACATTATCAATTCTACTAATCGTGTCCTGAATCACAAAACATACGCTGGAGTCATGATTGTACAGCATTTCATCTCATTCGGAAGCCATTTATGTGCCAACTGGAAACAATCTTTACCAGTACTTCTCTGCTTTACATGCTCGATTGGCACCCAGACTCCAACGAACGTAGAAACCGAATAATGGAAAGTTTGAATTGCATGTTTGCATCTTTGAACCAAGGAATTGTGAGCACGGCTTCTCGGCAATTGAATCGTTCCTGCTTCAATTGAGATTCGCCTTGTCTTCATGTTTTGACAAATAGTCCGTGTCTTCAAATCAAAACAGTTGCATAGTCAACACGATAACGGTAAGCTTCAATCGAAGGATTCGACAACTCATCCAAAGGATTGGATCAAAGGAATTGCACAATCTCGACAAAATTGACATGCGTTGATCGAAAGATTGGATTTCTTAATTAAAGAATCAGCCAAATAAACCACCAAATGCATGTTTAAGCCAGAGAAGTCGGTAGTTCATATACATGACTACTGTTTGGTTTCAAAGATTGAACAGTTGGATTGAAAGACTGCCTGTTTGAATAAAAGGATCTTGTGTTAGACCTAAGAACTGCAAGTATTAATTGCAAAATAGAATGTTTCAATTGAAGGTTTGGATTTAAAGACATGTTTGAATTTTGGCGGGGTTGGATACCCATAGGCTAGCGATGGCTAGCGATGGCTAGCAAAGCCTTCGATGCAGTAGAGAATACCCATGGTGACAACTGCAAAGTTAGTACTTTAGACTGCACTGGCCACGTTTAAAAACGTATCCGAAAACATCTCCTCAACTTGAAGGCAAGAACAAAGGGAAAATTCGCTGATGGGAAACTCATTGGAGGCAGTGGTCATCTCTCGGATGAGAAGATCAAACAAATTCAGTGATAATGTGGTCTAGCTATTAGACAGAACACTCTGACCACAGCAAATCCTTTGGACAGAACATCATTGCCATATCAAACCACTCTGTTAAAGCCAAAGATCCAGCAAAGCAGCATAGATTTTTTTCCTGTTGGTGAAAGCTCTTGGTACAAGTGGCAACAAGATCAAGCCTCTGGAATCTCCACATACAAAGTTGATGACTGTCTGCCCCAAATTTTTCTTGAACCGCTGCACCCTACATTTGTAACATTAAGCGAAACTAAGCTTCTTGAAAGATGTTTTTGTGGCACCACACAGAACCGGAATGAATGTATCAATTCATTGGTTTGGGCTTGGTGTCCAAAACAAACACCATGGGGTAAAGGTCATCCGCTGTTCGGTGGCATCTGCAGTTTTGCATTTTCATGGTGGAGCAGCCAGTAGGGAGAAAATGATGCAAAGGCTTTCCATACCAGCTGGCAAATTTACCAGAAGAGCTTCACTTATTCGGGACAACAAGCAAATAGAGAAGTCAGACCTTCAGGCCAGCAACACAGAACAGAAGCATCGTCAAGCAGAACAGCTGAGGGGCACTCGTAGAGAGAAGGCTCTACGTGATGCAGAGGGTGTGACCTATGAATATGGAGTGTTTTAAGCTTCCTCTGTTCGACTTACAGTTGTTTTCGTTCAAGTTAAGGACTTTTAGTACCTTGATTCTGTGTTACTGGCTTAAGAAATTATTTCTGAACTTTAAATGTGGAATTCCTAAATCATGCATTTTAAACCTTTGAGAAATGATATCTCAGGATGAATTAATTCAATTAATCTGAAATTTTCAGGGCTGTTTCTTTTCACTGAGTTGAGTAGGATGAGCAGACAGTTTATCCATACCTTGATTTTTAGGCAAGTTATTGAAAAATATCTCACCAAAAAATCTTGGTGAACTTTAAGCTGGCAGTGACTCTCCCTGTTATTTTAGTGCCTCCAAAAGTCCTCTGCTCATCCAAGAGAGAGAACGCTGTACTTTGTTTTGAGACTAAAATCACTTGATTCCATCGAGCAGTTATCTTTTTTCAAGTACACCTAGGGTCGTCAAATTACAAAATAGTTTAGGTCAAACTAATTGTTATTTTCAAGATCTGTGTTTCCTAAGCTTTCTTCAAATACATAGGTTTATATCGTTCTAAATTACAGTTGTGAAATTACAATTGTTTGAGAAAGTCTCCATTTTCATGTTTACCCCACCTTAATCCAAAAAATGTATGCATGTCACAATGAATGAATACCGCACAGATACCTGTTGGCTAGTGTACATGTATTGGAGTCTATTCTTTGGCATTATGACCATCGTTTTTTTCCATTTGTTATGTTCCACAAGTCAGCGTGCACCAAAGACTTGGTAGATCTTATACAGACTTAAATACTGCAAAGAGTGTTTTTAAAATATGAGTGAAGGAATAGCTGCACTAAATTTAAGGGAATATTGCACATGCATGCATAGTTACGTGATTAATGACATCATCACCCTAACATTGATATGAGGGATAACTTTCATGCAGATGTAAATATCGCCTGGCACAGCATCCTCTTTGACCACAAGTTAACTAAGCTATTTAGAATTGAAAATTTTTCAGGTGCAATTATCATAACATAAAGGGCAAAATTATTGATTGCTGATTGGTTGAGAGAGGGTATTTTTCTTGATTTTCTTTCTAACGAGGGCAACATTACTTACTCCTGATTGACCAAGCGCAAAAATTACTTGCCTTTGATTGGCTGAGCACAACAGCGTGTCATTTGCACTTTGTAAGCATCTTGAAAAGAATAAAAGACTTTGAGTTGTTCAACACAAGGACAAGGATTACCCCAGAATTTGACATTTAACCTGGTTGGTTGGTAAAAATGGTATGGAAATCGGGTGATAGCTTAAAGAGAAATTCCAAAATGTGAACCTGGACTTTTTTGAGAAATAGAAAATGGTTATTTGTGTGAAAACCTTGGAGTGACTGTCCTGTTGTGGTTGATAATTTATTCTAGCAAGCAGAAGCTTTGCAACTCAAGGGAATAAAATTAACTTGTTTTGTCAATAAACTAGAATTGTATCTCTTGAGATGTACAAATGCATAATAGCAGAGCCCGCATGCTAGTGTGCCAGGGGAGCACCATTGCCAAGCAAATTTGGTAACCTATCAATCCAAGAAATCTTGGACTGGCGTGACCGCAATGGCGGACAGACGTGTTCTTTGATAGTGAACGAAAAGTGAGGGAAGACTCTCGAACAACAGTTGTATCACCGCTCCAGTCTAGTCAAGAGCTTTCGTAAATGACAAAACACAAACGCGAAGAGCAAGGATCTAGCTCAAGCTCCCCAGATTCTCCTTTAGAACTGAAGAAGGCCAAAACCACTGAAACCCTGGTGGAGCAAGATTTCGAGGACAAAGCGATAGGAGATCTGATACGCCACCTTAATGAGAACATGGACAACAACTTCGCCAAACTTCATGAGGAATTTGAGCTACTTACGAGCAGAGATGAAAGTCGAGCTGGACAAGTTAAACGGAAAGTTTAAACAACTAGAAACTAGTGTCGAAAATGTGTGGGCGACCATCGATGGCATGAAGGAAGCGTCTGCCGCACTAAAAGGTGTTAAAAGCTTTCAGGAGAAGGAAATCCAGAGTTTGCAACAAGAACTTACAAACGTCAGCAAAGATCTTGTCAAGACCAAGGCGGAATTGAAAGAAGAGAGGGAGAAGATCATTGAGTTAGAGGATTACACAAGAAGAGAAAACCTCAAACTTAATAACATTCCAGAAGCAAGGGAGAAAGATGAAAATTCAACACCTAAACAAGTTGTATGCGACATTCTTCAGAAGGAGATGAATCTCGACCCCGCGAGGATTCGTTTTCAGGCAGTCCACCAGATTGGAAAGCAAAAGGAAAACAAGAATAGACCCATTATTGCCCGGTTCGTCTGTTGAGAGGACAGAGATCTTGTCTTTAGCAGAAAGAAGGCACTTCAAGAGAGCAAGAGGTTTAAAGATGCTTACGTAACTGCCAACTATGCCCGAGCTATTCAAGTAGAACGAAGAAGGCGGATCAAAGCAATGTATGCGGCTAGAGGAAAAGGTCACAAAGCAAAAGTAGTCAGTTGATGGCTACATATTGGGGGGGAGAAATACAACTCAGAGATCATTCCCGAGGAACTAATGGACGAATGAAATGATAATAACAGTGGCTGACCATCTTAGCCCAATTAAACTATGACAGCGTCTCTTTATTTTTGCAGTGGACAAACTCCATTTAAAGTTTAGAAAAGGTTAGTACCTCACAACTTCATCGAAAAAGACTCACATGCCCTCAAATTGCTATTTTTTGTCTGTTTTTTGCAATCGGTGTTTTTGTTTTTGTCGTTTTTTGGTCTACATAATAATATTTGTTTCAGATATAGTTATTGCTCTTGTCGTTAAGTATATTTCTCTTCTTAGTACTGAATGTTTCTCTTTTGTTTCTGTTCAAAACATTCATCTGTCCTGCTGGGTGTTACTGGAATGCTTCTTCTCGTGTATCTACGTGCCCTTGTTTATTCATCACCTACTAATCAACACTTCTACCACAATTGACGAATTGGTTATTTGTTCTCTGAATGTGAGGGGCCTCTCGAACACCTTGAAAAGACGCGAAACCTTTCAATGGCTTAGAATGAAAAATTCTCGATCTTTTTTTTTACAAGAAGTCCACTGCACCAAAGAGAAGGAACCCTTGTGGTCTTCAGAATGGGGATCCTCAGCCTTCTTTAGCAGCCTAACAAGTGCTAGTGCATGAGTGTGTATATTGTTTAACAATAATTTTGAGTTCGAAGTCATGAGACAATTTTCCGATCCAGATGGAAGATTTATTATAATGACATAAAAATAGAAAATAAGATCATAACTTTAGTAAACATCTATGCACCAAACGATGACAATCCTGCCTTTTTCAACAAGGTTCTCAGTCACCTCCTTTCTTTCGATTGTGAAGAGATAGTTTTGGGAGGTGATTTCAACTTAGTACTGGATGTTCAAAAAGATAAAAAAGGAGGAAACCCAGTGACGCATAAAAATTCATTGAAAGAAGTACAGAACATAGCGAATTCGCTGGACTTGATAGATGACTCAGATGCCACAAGATTTACTTGGAGAAGAAAGAAACCGGAAATACACTGTTGCTTAGACTTTTTCTTGACCAGCGCAAGTTTAAGCCCAGCAGTCACAAAAGCAGATATTTTAGCTGAATACAAGACTGATCACTCTCTCATAACACTTCACCTTGCAAATAACAACAATTCCAGGGGCCTAGGTTTCTGGAAGCTAAATATCTTGTTTTAATCGGATAGTGAATACGTTAATGTAATTAAGAAAACAATTGCTGAAGTTGCAAATGAGTACAACAACAATAGCAAGGTCGACCCTGTGCTCCTTTGGGACACCATAAAGATGCGTATCTGCTCAAGTTCGCTTAAATATGCAAAAGAAAAGAAAGCCAAAATGAAGTCAAAGGAAACAAACTTAGAGTGTGATATTTTATCCCTCCAGTAGAAACTGGAAGAAAACACCCTTCCTGAAACAGATAAAACTGACACGCTTAATGAATAAGAAGTTAAAACACTTCAGTTAGAGAAAATTTGCCAGTATCAAACCCGAGGGACAATCACAAGATCTAAGGCAGGCTGGCATAATGAAGGAGAGAAAAATACCAAATACCGTAAACACTGGTGTATAAGCCGCACTTGCAGATAAGCTGCACCCCGAGTTTAAAAGCTTAAGTTTGGAAAAAAAGTTTTTTGGTAAAAAATTGATAGCCGAGTCATTTCATTTATGCATCAGTCAATCCAGCTGTGCCCATGCTCCCCCGGGCTAACCCCCGGGCATTAGCAATTTTTTTTCTCTCGGATGGCAAATTCCCGGGGGTGGGGACACTTTAGCTGCCAAATGCCCCGCGGTGTGGACGAAGGAAGAGGGCAAATGCCCCGCCCCCGGGATGGTTCGTCCCAAATCAACACTGCAGCAGTTTTCATTCATTGCACAATAATACCACTTTCAGCATTTTTATGTGTGATTTTTCATTTCTGTAGGCCTACCTCTCCGTCTTCTATTGTTTTTAACGGCACTATCCGATGTCAATAAAGACAGTATAAATGCCAAGTGATGATATTTTAATACTTCACAGACAACAATACTACATGATACTAGATTGTTTCTTTAATGTTTTGTTTTAAACAGTTTGCTAGTAAACAGAAATCTTGACATTATAAAAGTCTGTTGTAACGTCATCTGTTGTGAGTATTTTAATAATATGCAAAAGTATAAAACGACGATCCCTATACACATGTTTAGAATTTAAGAATCATCGCGACTAAATTTTATTTAAATCCTTAAGAAGAATGCGATTCACGTTAATCATTCCCGATCTCGCTATATTAAGTGACAGTTGTGCCTTGATGAGCAATGAAGAAATGCATAAAATCGAGAAAACCTCCACAAGTTTGTCCAGTCCTTGGCAGACGATCCAATCTGCGACGAACTGCTGGTCCTTTGTGATAAAATCCTCCATGTTTGGATTTCGAGTCGGAAACCACATGAGTGTCAAAAGCCCGGGGGTGGGCAAATGCCCGACCCCTGGGCCGTGCCAAACTTGCTAATGCCCCACCCCCGGGACTGACAAGGCACGCAAATGCCCCGCAGTTGCCGGGGGGGGGGGGGATGGGCGCAGCTGGAATTGACTGATGCATTAATGAACATATTGGCTGAAGTGGAGTCCTTATTAACTGCGGATCGGTGATTCAATTTGTAGTCTGAATAAGACTCAAACACGCATTTTAATCCCTAAAACAAGTATTAAAAAGTTATGTTAACGTACTTGAACACAAGACCACTTTCCCCAATGAACTTTTTCCCAGCATTTTTCCAGTTAAAGCTATTCAAGTCCAAAAATTTGTGAGTAAGTTCATTTGGCCATTCGGTTGCGTATCTCGGCTTAGTAGCCAGGCATTTGATGAGAAGAGAGAAAACTGGTAACAAGTGTTGTAGCTTCGTTCACTGAACTGAAGGTTTTAGCGATTTCTTCAGCTGTTCGTGGCTTCCATGTTTACAAGGATATTTGAAAGCCATCCATCAGTGACAAACTCGCCTGTGAAAGGGAGTTCGATAATTGGTTTGACAAATTTGCCATCAAATTTGTCAACAATGTTGTCAACAATTTACCACGCAAGTTCTCGAAGATAGCGTGGTACCGTTTTGACTTTATTTTGGTGTTTTGGGGGATGATTCAAGGAAAATTACAAATGTTTTTCCAAATGTTCTTGCAGATAAGCCGCACCCCCGATTTTGAGCGAAGTTTTAGGGTAAAAAGGTGTGGCTTATACGCCAGTGCTTACGGTACTTTTTAAGTCTAGAAAAACGCCACTTCAATACAAAAACTATCAAACAACTTCAACTTGATGACAAAAGTGTCATTAATACGGACGAGAAGATCTTAAAAGAAGCAAAATTGTTCTATCAAAATTGTACTTTGGATTATGACGACATTTTCTTCCCTGAAGGTTCCACTGGGACACTTGAGGAGGAGGCGAGAAAAGAGACAGGGGTGTCCGCTTTCACCTTATCTATTTATTTTATGCGCTGAAGTCCTGGGCAACGGAATAAGGAGAGATGAAGAAATTCCTGCTATTAAAATAAGCGGTACCGAGTGCAAACTCTCACAATATGCACATGATACAACAATGATTTTAGATGGCTCAGAACTCTCCTTCTCGAGGACCCTATATTTACTCGATATATTTGCGGACATTTCTAAACTGAAAGTAAATTACGAGAAAACCGAAGCCCTCTGGAGGCTCACTTAAAAATTCGAATACTATTATCCCTTCAAGCAAACCGATAACTTGGGCGTAGAGGAAAGTCTATGCCTTGGGAGTTTGGTTTTCGACATCAGATTTAAAGGACACTGAGGCTAATTTTTTCGAGAAGATTGAAAAAAATTAAAAAAATGCTTAGCAACTGGTCAGCTAGAAGACTGACTGTCCTGGGTAGAATTGCAATCCTAAAATCCCTGGCTGTATCACAAATTGTTTATGTTTTGTTCTCTCTACCAACTCCACAAGGTGTCATTCAGTAATCAACTCCTTGTTATACGATTTCCTTTGGGATGGTAAAAGTGATAAAATCAAAAGGACAGAAATGATTAACAGCTATAGTAAAGGAGGATTGAAAATGATTCACATTCAAAGCTTTAACCAATCATTGAAAATGAAATGGGTAAAAGGCTATCTCGATGATGATAATCAGGCGAAATGGAAGTCTTTTTTCAATTATTATCTTGAAGGGCACGGTGGCAATTTAGTGTTTTCAAGTAACCTAAAATGGCAAGATGTTCCACTGCTCAATTTAACAGATCCATTCCTGACAGAGATTGTAGAATACTAGAGTACTTTAAATTACAGGGACGAGAACCTAGACTTCTTTTCCTCCCAGATCTGGCATAACTCCCTCATAAGAATAGAGAACAGACCGTTCTTCTATACATTGTGGTTTAATGCAGGAGTGAAGGAAATCAGGGACTTGCTTGATGCTGAGCAGAACCTCATAAGCTACAATACTTTTATCGCTCAGTACAACAATTAAGACTAACTACCCAGAGTATTATAAAGTAGTGTCAGCATTAAAACACTTTAGAAAAAAGTGTTCTTCGAACCTAAATAACCCGACTCGAAAATATGCAAGTCTTCTATCATCCTCCAATGTCTGCAAAAAGTTTTACTTAAGTATCATTGAAAAAAAATCATCAATCCCTATAAAAAGCCAGGAAAAATGGCTTTCTGAAGATGCTGTAATTGGAAATTTGGAAGTAAATTGGGAAAACACCTATCGTTTGCCCTTTCTATGTACAACTGCAACTAATCTAAGAGTTTTCCAGTTTGTTTCTACACACACGGGTAGCTACAAACGACTTTCTTCATAAGATAGGGCTGAAAGAGGTTGACTCCTGTTCTTTTTGTTATGACTCCACTGAAACTCTTATGCATTTATTTTGGTACTGCAACTATACCCAGACTTTTTGGAAAAACACTTTCCAGTGGATTTCTCAGAATCTTACCCTGACGAACATCTCTCTCTCTCCTACCCTTTGCCTTGGCTTAACTGATAGTATATCTGATTTAATTGTTCAGTACTTTCTTCTTATTGCTAGACACTATATATCCACCTGTAGAATAAGAAAGACTCTTCCTACACCACAGGTATACATACAACTTATTATGAACTCCATGGAAATTGAAAAACAGACAGCTCTTGACAACAAAAATATAGCTTTTTTTTAAGAAGAAGTGGGCCTCCTTTAAATACTGCCCCTCAGATGAATAATTAGTCCCCCTTTTTTTTACAAAAAGTATACAAAGGTCGCGTGGATGCTGAGAGCCGAGGCAAGGACACCCAGTGGGACATGTTACTTTTTTTGCCTAAGACCAGTATGTTTATGTAATGTACGTACTTTTTTCTTTTCCTTTGTTTTGTTTCGAACTTGTATTTAATGGTTTTTTGTAATTTCATGTTATTAATTAATATCTAATTGTCAATTTAGTTTTAAGAGCAGATAAGTATTGTAAATTTGTGTTGTCTTTGTTCAGTAAAGTGTTGTAACAAAAAAAAAGAAATCTTAGTTGTGACATCAGCATACACCTGCCTGTACAGATTCTGGGGGAGGGGGAGGGGAGTTCCAAGACAACCTGATGGGGGGTGGAGAATCCCATGTTTTCTTTGTGGGAAATTGTGCGGTGCTTTTGGGCAGCCGGTGTTTTTCTTGGCGGGAAATCACATGACCATCATCACTTTTTTAAAAATTCACGTTACTAAGACTTCATCTTTGTTGTCGGTTTAGAGCTGCGAACTGGGTCTGCACAATGCTAGAAGTTTGCAGTATTTTGCAACAGTCCTGATTCGAAATATAGCAGAGCTAGTGCCTTCTGCCTTTGTTCTGTCCACAACCTTGTTTTTTGCGGCAGTCCGAATACATTTTCCCAGAAAAACAACCGCCTGGGAACTTGACCTGGTTTGACGGTCAATAGAATGATAATGTTGAAGTGGAATGGAAATGAGTTGATCAAAAAAACACTGGGGTATTAATGCTTTCAGGTTTTCCTCTATTTCTTGGAAAAATCTTCAGTCAATTCACAACATTTTTCAATCAAAACGTAAAAATCCTGTGACGTACCCTCTTTACCGTATTTTTTCGGTTATAAGGCGTGCCGTTTTTCCTCAAAAGTCTGTATTTCTGTCTAAAATTATTGCTAAATTTGGGGTGCATCTTATAGGCGAATATTTTCCAGCAACAAATTCTAAAGATCTCGTGTTTCAGTATAATTACGCTATAAACAGAAACACTGTTGGTCGTTGACTTCTGTAAAATCAACATTCGGCTTTAGTGCGAGAACATTTAAAAGAAACTCAAGCGACAGAACGGTTTGAGAAACAACACCATAGAGCATTTTCAAAAATAAAGCCATATTTGCATACAGTGCGTGCTTGAAAGCACGTGCTCAGTGACATGATACTGTCATGCACTAATGCATCAGTCAGTTCCAGCTGTGCCCTTCCCCCCGGGCATTAGTGGGGCACTTTTCCTCATTGTGCGTCCCGGAGGCTGGGCATTAGTCTACCCCCGGGCATTTGACAGTCTTGTGATTTTCAAGTCACAGTACTGTCACTTCCTTTCAGTGATAAGGTTATTGGGCAAGGACGATAAATGTAGATCTAGTTTATTGTTCTTTTTTTAATATAAACCTACAAAAGTAGAATGCATGTTAAACTTAAAATAACAGTAAAAGTATACATTGTTTTCAACTTCACGTGACTTAAGTTAGTCATCATGTTTAAGGGCAGATAGACTAGTAAGATAACTGCTATTTACTCACAAATAATTTACTTTACATGCTCTTCAATAGCCCTGTGACATGCAATCACTACAGGCACAGCCACATGTAATGAATTAAGACAAAACCCACCCTTGTGTTTTCTCCTATCTTAAGCGATGATTACAGAATTGATTTTGCCTTCCCTTTTCTCATTCTGAGTCGTCTTTGGTAGTCAGGTGGATAGTCAGGTTTCTTTTAGGGCTGCCAAAAAATTCTGGTAATAGGGGAGGGAAAAGAATCATTTTCATAGTATTTTATACATGCAGAGATATTTCTCACAGTGCCTTTACAATATCACCACACATTTAATATTGCGAGGTGCTATGTACAATTTTTTTTCAGCTTTGAGTCCAGGCTGAACTGTGAAACCCCACTGTCTTTAAGGCCGATACACACAAAGGGTTTCGCTCCCACAGCATGCTCCATGTTCAGTTTGCAAGACCAGTAGACACAGGGGTGCATACTGCCGGAGCTTGCTCCATATTATAGCACACACGAGGGAGCAAACAAAAGAAACTTGCTTTGGGATAGCTAATATTCACCTGACGAGGGCTTGGAAGCTAGTTCAAACATTCAATTTAGCCAGTATTGGTGCAAACACTTTCCATAGTCTATGATTTTTATCGTATAACACTGGGTTGTCTCTGTACAAGTCAATAACAAGCCGCGAATTGGTGACACTCCAAGCAGGTTCCTCGTTTTTCCGACCATCCACTTCCTGTATCTCAAGCTCAACACTTTCGGACGCCATTTTGAATTTTGAGCACGTGCTCAAGAGTTCCAAAGAAATTATGGATTAAAAAATTGGCTAATTTGATTGGTTAATGTTGAACAGTTGCTGTCTAATCCACGCGCAACAAAAAAAAGTCAGTACACACAAGGGAGCATTTTCAAGTTTGCTCAATTTGCCCCCGGATCTTGCTCCCGAATATTTAACCGGTTTAATATCATGGAGCATTTTACGGGGTGGAAATTCTGCTTCCGAGGATTGATTATACCCATGAAACCGTTAATACACATGAAGGAGCTTTGCTCCAGGAGTGTGCCCCTGGAGCTTGCTCTGGGAGCAAAACCCTTCGTATGTATAGGCCTTTATTCTTTGTCAAACATGTATTGTGCAAAAACAGTCTGATTAAAACTGTGGTTTCACGAGTATGGCATTACACTGATGAAGGGTCACAAATGCGGCTGATTACACTGGACTACTAACATCATTTTCATCACCAAAAATGAAACACCAAAACAGCTTCGCGGTACACTGGCCATTTCAAAGTGAGAGTCCTGACAGCCACTATCTGTGCTGCCCAGCGGAAATACCTAAAGGAACTTCTTGTGAAGTTGAGGTCGAACCTGTGCTTGGTGATGGAGGAGGATAAACTTTGTGAACCAGGACTACCACTCACGAGTGTTGCAAGGGGAAGAAGTGTGATGTGATGACAGGCCCTGCAGAGTCATAACCAACAGCCCTCCCTCCCCTCTTGTGTCGAAAGAACTAAGCTCCCTCTGAAAAACTGACAAAGAGAACATGTTGTCATTCACCATGGAAAAATTAGAGGTCGAAATCAAGAACAGGGCTCCAGTTTCACACATTGTTAACAGCAGCTTGCATCAATCCAAGAAGCAGAGCCAAGAAGATCTGTAAAACAGTGACTCTGGAGCGGTGGCCATGGCATCTGTGATATGTCTAAGGAACCATTGCAGATACATGATAGCTATGCAACTGTTGGTGACAATCTTCTTGTATTATTCTAACTGGCTGGAAGATTATTGTTCTCTCCGTAATACTTGATGCTGAAATGAATATTTTTATTGTGGTGCTATACATGAAGGAAAAATATTTTGAGGTCCGAGCCCAGGGGAGGGGGGTGGGACTTAAAGGTAGCTTGGATAGAGTGACACTGCTGAAGCATTAACCCTGATACTGTTTAACACAAAATCTTTTCAGTTTGCTACTCTCTTTAAGACAAGATCTCTTATTTTGTAACCCTGTTTAGAGGACAACCTTTTGCTGTTTAGAACTACAAAATAAATGACGTGTTGCCTTTTGAGCAAGACTGATTAGTTCATAGATACAATATTTTTAACGATTGTATACCCTATTAAAGATGAAAGACCCTGAAAACCATTTTCAGTTCATTGTCTGAGAAATAGGCTGGTGTATTCGGTACTAATTTATGAAGCTTGGAAAACAATGTTTCTCAAAAAAGAATAAAAATACTATTTTGAAAATTTTATGACAATTATGTACAAACTTTAATATTTATTTTTTCAAGGAGAAAATTCCAAAACATGCCAATAACCTCATGCACCTGAATTGATATAACATAATTATTTCATCCTATTTTTGCATATGCATTTTTAGTTTGAGAGGTGCTGTACTGTGTTTAATATTAAGCTTAATCAAGAGATAAGATGGAAAATCATATTTTACTGGATTTTATGGATATCGTTCTAACTGAAAATACATGATAGATGCAAGTAACCTTTAACAGGGCTATTAATAGTGAATGTCTTGTTAGCTCAGACATAAAAATTAACATAAGTTATGCAGGTTAATTTAAGCTTAATTACCAGGCTCCAATCCATACTAAACACAGGGAAATGTAGTGGTAGATCTTAATTTCATTTTGTCCAAACTGTGTAGTCGACTATTGCACAATTGAGTGCCTTGAGAGTAGCAGTGAGACACACTTATTTTTACAAGAAGCTGGATGAATTTGGTAAAGATCATGCCAAGTTGATCACAGATGCTGTGGCAAGGCATGGCCAGTACATGGCTCAAAACGTTCAACTGTCACCTGATGCCATCCAGGCAAGCGCTTCTTCAGAATCTCAGCCCCCACACAGGGTGGATTGCTGGATTCCAACTGGTGAAAGGTAACCAAAATGTGCAACCCTGTTTTTTGTACAGTGCACCATCCCACCCTAGCAACACTCACCCAATTCAGTTTTCTATAATTAATTTTTATGTCTGCAATAAATGCACTTCCATGGCTACTCTTGGTACTCGATTATTAACACCACAATAATATAAATCTACTAATGGAAATATTTCCTCAAGCTTGTGATCATTACATGAAATTTTCATTTATTATGACTTATATTTCGAAAGGATGGTCATGTTTGAGGGAAGGGAATGTCCCCTACTCCTGATCCTCAATGCATTGAATGTAACCTTGAACAGATACTTTTTAAATGGAAAGGAAAATTGTCAGGAGCTACTCTCAAGGCAATTGAAAATGTGAGAGTGAATGTGGTTGCTTATTAGCGATACCATCTTCTGTAGGAACAACTTTAAATGAGCGCCTACACAGGCATCTCAAAAGGTCAATGTTGTGTGGTGCATCCTCTACTTCCCCTTTCCTCCTCGCTTCCTATCCCCCTCTAGTGCTTTATGTGTGGAGCTGTAGATGCAGAGGACTAGAGAAGCATGCCAGCAATCAAACAGTTACCCTCATAATACCATTTGAGTTTGGGAATTTGAACGAAAAAATTTGGCAGAGGTAATGGCTGCCCTTTGTCGTTCAAATGCTCACCTGACAAAGATGTTCAAAATAAAGGAAATGTTGGTCAGGAAGAAGATAAACCAGACGGAGTTTCGACATAACATTCACACTATCAGGTTGCAAATGTAAATGATTTGTTAAATGGTCGTGTAGTTAGCTCTGTTATAACACGTCCTCCAAATGAACGATTGTTGGATTTCTCTCAAAAATCAGACATTTTAACTTGCTATTTCAATGCTAGACTTATCTGGACTTGAAAGAAGCTTCATGAAGCTTTCACAGCATCATTCCTCAGAAAAGGAAACTGCTGCTAGCGGCAACAATGAACCACTTGACTGCAATTTAGCTTCATTTCGACTAACCAAGGTGTCCGTAGTTGGAGATGGGAACTGCTGTTTTCGTAGTATCGTCAAATGTCTTCATCACAATTATCTACAAAAAACAAATGACAACAAAACAAGGTATGTTTTGTTCCTTAGACGTTCTGGGTTTGGAAAAAACTGAAGAAGAAAACACCATGTATTTGAGATATCTCATGTGTCAAGAGATCCTGAGCAAATCTGGAAAGTATCAACAACAGCTGGGTTTAACTGCAGAGCAGCTTTTGAGGGATGTACATGCACTTAGAGTACAAGGATGGTTTAATAGCGATGGGGTGATATTGGAGTTAAAGTATGCAGAAACGTTTTGGAAATACCAACCATTGTTGTTACCCCATCCCCAACCCCCTTACCACTCCTTTGTGCCACCTAAGATTTCTTCAATTCATCCGCTTTATGTGGCATTTAACCATTCACTACCCGAGTATTATGATGCCACAACTGGTTAAAATAGCACAATGATTTTTGTTTGTTATTAAGGTCGTACTTACAGGTCAAATGCACCCAAAAAGAACCAATTTTAAAGCCAGTTATCAACCTTGTTCAAATTTGAGATTGCCCTACTCTATGGTACCCTACGGTAAGTCTTACCGTAGAATCCGAATTTGCAATTTAAAATGTCAGTTTCTTGCCAGGAAGGTGTGAAAATTAACACCTAAAAATGTCACTCAAATTTAAAAATTAATTATTTTCTTTTCTTCGTTTCTTTTCATTTGAAAGCTTTCTTATTTGAACTATCAAACATCTATGAAAAAAGGTTTCTTGTGTGACAGCCGCCATCCAGGTGGAAATCCTATGGGAAAAAATCAAATAACCCTAAACGAGGCACATGACACACCATAACATCAATCGTATGCAACGAGAAATGGCAGCTAAGTCAGGGAAAATAGCCCCATTTGTGTTTGTTAACTCTGGCAAATTTCAGCAGAATTGATTAAAATGTGTGGAAAATATTTCTGTTTTCACCTCACACACACTAAGAATCCATCGAATTTTGCACGGCTTTATATTTTCATTTGCTCAAATCTCGTCCGCCATGTTTGTTTTCTGTGTTTTAAGTTGCATTGCCTTCTGGGACACTCATTTCGTGGAAGAAACAAGGAAAATGACGTATTTCGAGCGTGTAATGCGTCCTAGAATCAAACAATCATGCAGTCCCTAGCAACCGCGATAATCAAACTGCGATCTTTTTGCCAGTGGTATCACTGCGCACAAGCCACTACGTATATATGTCGCGCTTGTTTGAGGTAGCTATCAAGTAATCACGCGGATGTTTGATTTCCTCAGCGCAAGAGATTCAATCAAAACAGTTTTTCCTTCGTTTATCGGGTGAATTTTTCTTTTTGGATGGACCGTGAAAGGGAAATGAAATGTCCTGTGAAAACATTGGCGTTCTCTCGCGGTTATAGCACTCACGAGAAAGTTCAATTTCGTATTTTCCTAGGATCAAATACGCAGACATGATAATATTTGGTAAGATTCTGGCTGGCTCGTATACCTTGAAACTAAAGAGTGCAAGAAGTACGCAGTTTCTTTCGTCACAAAGAGATTCTAAAGCTTTCAAAGATGCGACAGAGTAATTACTATCAAAGGGAAGTATGTTCACAAGGTAGTTATATGATGTCGACGTCGGGTAAATATCAGGAGTTTGTCGGGGAAAGATTCAGCTGTTTGGACCACATCATAAACAAAGACTGAAGATAATAATGGAAATACTCTGATGAAAGAGGAGTTTGTGTGCATGGGTAATACTTGTAGTAGGATGTTGTTGTGACCGGCAATTGTGTCATTTCCTGCATTTCTCATTTGATTTGTCAACTGTTATATATTCCTTGTTGCATGAATGTGCGGTACACTTTTTGTCTGGTTGGTATTATTATGATAAACTAAACTTGCGTTTATCTATTAAATGCATGAGATATCAAAATACCACCAAAGAGTCGGTTAGTATTCTGGTTGCTATTGATATTGATATTGCCATCTCTTGCGCGCAATAAATAACATTGCACCCTCGATTTTTGATGGTGTGCAAGAAAACACTAGTGCAAAACTATAGAATTTACTTTTCTGTTGAAAACGTATTGAGTATGCTTTAAAATCCACATTTTAGCCACTGCAGAAAACACAGCACCACACTGTGTTGACCACGATCAGTGCTTCTTTTTGTGAACCAATAGAAAAGCCGGATTTTCGATCCGTTTCATGAGTATAAAGGCTAAAGAGAATATGCCTCACACTGAATAATACCGATAATTCATCTCTATCAATCTTCCTAAGGTAATCGGCAACTGAAGAGATCCACACGATAGGATCGAAACCGCGGTCTTACCTGAACATAATGTCTCAAAGCCTACTGACAACCAATGGACTATGAAATGTTCCCGATGAACCAGGCCTAAGCAATGGTAACATAAGCATGGAGCCAATTGATCGTGTAACAGAAGACGAGCTCTTACAAGACTATGAGGAAAGTCCAGACCGCATCAAACCCAGCCACAAACCATGAGACTGTTCCAGCCGAGACAAAGCGCAACCCAGTGGAAAGAATCAGAGCCGCAATCGCCGAATAGACCAGACGCACCGAGGAAACCAGTCAAGAAAGTGCCGCCGTAGTGAAATGCTCGAGCCAGAAGATCTGATCAAATAGAGCGAGCGGGCTATTAAGTCCCTCAAAAGGCATTCTGACAGAGCAACTTGTCGTAAGTCCCTACAGTAAAGGGCGTGTGCTCGAATTAGAGCAAACGAGGACTTTCAATCTGACATCAAGGTATCCAAAGTCAAGAGAAACAAGGAATCGTAGGAGCTCTTACTAGATTTCACTACCGCCAAATCGAAAAGCGCAGAGTCGCTTTAAAACTGCAAAATGAGCTTTAGCTCCTGTGGGCACGAAAGCGGCTACTGTGAATAAGTTTCAGTCAAAACCAGTAAATTCAATGTAACGAAACAATCTGTCATTGAGTTAGCTGAGAACATCCAGGAGGAATTTGATAAGTTCAACAAATTGCTGTTAAATGTTCAGGAGTCTTTCAATAAAGACGTTGAACAGTATACATGTCTGTTAACTGAACTCCATAATATTAACAAGGGTCAACGTCCCAGACATCACTCCCACCCCCTGTACCAAACATTGCCTTGAGATCAATTACCAATTTTGCATAATTGGTAGCTGCAGGTACTTCAAACCTTTGGAATGTAATGCAATGCTCAAAACATCTTGAATCAAAAAGAAAATTCATGCAATAACTGGAAATATGTGACAAAGCACTTTTAATTTATCCATATCATTTACCAATATTATCACAAAAACACCATTGGCTTTATGCGCTTTACAAATGAGCCTACATGTACTGTGTATACTGTGAATGACTAGATGAAACGGATACTTAGATCTTTTATTCATTAAAATATTTCATTTGTCGAAGAAAGAGTTGAAATCAGAGAGGAGCAGGATAAAGAACCGAAGAAATCTCTGATTAATGACAGAAAGGTAAATGCCACAATATCAAAGCAATGCATTTGTGCAGAGGTGATGTATAGTGTTTGTTGTGATCAAGTATCAATCTTGTTAAGGTTGGTGATATGGATCCTGTTCCTGTCATTGTGTTGTTTCCTAAGATAACAAGCTCCACATTGTTTCTCTGCCCAGATGTATAAATTGGTACTAAAACACATTTAAAGCTGGCAGCAATACTGCTATAAACTACAACCTTGGACAAAGCGTTTTAAGTTCATCGAAGAAGGATAGCATGTCCTTATAGAAAGAAGGTAATTTTGAATTGAAGAAAGTCACGTCATAATTACATCGTAGTAAAAAATTCAGACTGCCTAGCTTTCTTAAATAAAAGTCAGGTACTGATTTCCAGTTCAAATTTCCATGTTTCAAAAGACGTGGAATCCATGCCAGACGCATAGCCTTAATCATTAAATCTACATCGGGCATGCGAATACTACCATTATTGTAATCTTGATATAAGCTTTCTCTTTTAATTTTATCTTTTTTTCGTTCCAAAGGAATCTAAAGAGTTTCCCTTTAACAGTTTTGGCTATATCTTTAGGAACATTGATGTTAGATGCTGAGTATAAGATTTGCAACAATCCTAAACCTTTTATAATGAAAACTTTCCCAAATAAAGTGAGTCTTCTTGAGCTCCACATATCTAAATGAGTCTGAAGTTTTTGAACTTTTAAGTTAAAATTATAGTGATCGTTGTTCTTTCCGTCTTAAGAGAAGTATATTCCAAGGATTTTGACAGGATTGCGTGGCCATGACAGCTGTAACGGTGTTGTTCTGTTGTTGTGCCATTTACCCAACCACAGTGCTTTGGTTTTCTTGACATCAAGTTTTAAACCAGAAAGTAGAGCCGAATTCATTGACTAAACAGAGGGCAAAAGAGATTGGTATCATCTGCAAATTGGTTCACTTTAACTTTGTTTCCATAGATAGTTATTCCTTCAACTAGCCTTCTCTGTCGGATTTTGCTGAAAAATATTTCTGCACTCAAAATAAAAATATATGGCGATAGGGGACAGCCTTGTCTTACTCCCCTTGTTGGCTTAAACCAATTCGTCGCAAGCCCGTTATTTAGAACTGCATTTTCTACATTAGTGTAAACAACACTCATCCACTGCCTTAAACTTCCACCGAAGTTAAGCAGATTTAACACGCTTTTTATGAACTGCCATTCCAATGTGTCAAATGCTTTTTTATAGTCGAGAGATACCAGGACACCTGTTAATTCTTCCATTTCAGTGTATTCCATAACATCACTAATGAGTCTCAGGTTCTCGCTTATATATCGCCCTTTTATTTATGAAGCCTGTCTGATCTGGGTGTATCAGTTTGGAAGAATTGTCTCAATCCGTCTAGCTAAGGCTTTGGATGCAATTTTGTAATCAGTATTTAACAGAGTGATTGGTCTCCTGTTCTGAAGGTCGACTAGATCGGATTCATCCTTGGGAGTTAGAGTAATTATGCCACGACGTTGTGAAATAGACAGTTCCCCGTTTTCCAAAACGTGCCCTTCTATTGAGTCAAAAAAGTACTTATAAAATTCTATGGTGAAGCCATCTTCACCTGGCAATTTGTTTTCCTGAAAAGATTCTAGAAATGTTTTACATTCTTCAAGTGTGAGAGGGTCTTCTATTTCGTCTCGATCTTCATCTGAGAGTTTTGGGAAGTTAAGATTTCTGATGAAAAGGTCAAATTGTTGCTGGTATCGCCTTTCAAAGAGAAAACAATTCTTCTGGTTTTTAAAGAGAAACAACTGACAGTTTATTAAAAGGCCATTTAACTCGTTCAAGATGTCCAAGAAAGTGTAGTTTAAATCAGGTTTTTAGATCAATCACCGAGGTCTTTAGGTTTTCTCTTAAACTTTGTTTCCATTAAACTTATGTGTAAGAAAGTGTAGTTTAAATAAGGTTTTTATATCAATCACAGAAGCCTTTAGGTTTTTTCTCTTACACATTTTGTAAATAGGATAAGGATTAAATAGTTTAGTGGCATTATATCAAGCGTAAATCAATCGTGTTGGGGCAGCCTGTTGGGGCAGATTAATCGTGTTGGAGGCTGAACTGCAAAGGAAATCGAATAGATTTAACTCCCCCAATCCCCAAATCTGGCTGAGAGTAAACCACGGAAAAAATAGAAGTGAACGTTTAAACAACACGAATGGTAAATTACTCAGGTTTATGAAAAGTAAAACCCTCGACAAATTATTCGTGTTCACAACAAGTCACAAAAAAGCCTATTTACTGAAATGAGTTTGTTATTAAGCAGATTATTATTATCTGCGCCATCTGGACAAACACGACTTGTAAAACAGATAATTTTCAAAGGAAAAGTACCTCAGGTTCTATTAGGCCTAAATGGCAGTGCTAACTAGCACCATTTCCATGACGCGCCAGGTAGACTTGGATTATTTTTATTACCTACAATGGTTTGTTTACACATTGACTTCGCAGTTCTATATTGTCATGTTTCACTAATTATACAACAGCATCACTTTTCAGTGCAGCTTTGTGTCACATATTAAGTGATTTTCAGAAGATGAAGTGCCTGTCTGTTGGAGAAAATCGCTTGAAACGGAAATATTCTGATTAGGAGCATTTTGCTGATGTACCAGCACCGGTACACACCGGTTTGACACTTCGATTTTATATTTCTGTTGTCACATTTCACTTATTATACAGCTGACATGAAATCAGCATCACAACTAGCAGTATATCATGAAAAACTAGCAGTCTATCATGCAAAACATTTTGGTTCTGCTTTGTAGCGCATTTAAACCGAAATTGACTAAACTTTTTCGAGAAGTTGTAGCGCCATCAGCAGATGGATATTTACTTTTCGGTGTTCAGCCGCATGGCATAAATTTCATTTTCGTAGCATGTCCAGCGATATACGCTGAAAATTAAATGTGTAGGATTCAAAGGCTTGTTTTCATAAAAAAGCTTTGATGGCGAGAATTTTTTAGGTTACCCTTTATCTACAAATTTTGAAATCGGCATTTAGTGAGTGAATGTGAGACAAATTTGACGGAAATTAAAAAAAATGTTTATCTCAGCTAAAAATTTGCTGCTTTTGCCGGTAAAAGGGAGCACAAAAAACAAAGGTGCGAAAATGAATAACAGAGAAAACGCGTCAAAGAAAAACGGGTTGGCCAGTGCACAGGCAAAAATGAACCATCGTGTTGTCAACGCGTTGGCAGTGCATTGACAACGCATTTGATGGTTCGCTTATTACTGAGCGGTACTGTAAAGGTAGTTGAAAGTTTTAGTTCTAATCATAATATTGGTCTCTTAGGTTAATATTATTTCTTATACTTTCACGTTTTTTACTGCACTACATTCAACATGGCAGCTTAGTAACAGCTCAGAGCACACGATGAGTCGTGTAACACATATTAGGAGGCAGCGTGGCCGAGTGGTTAGGGCGCCGGACTTGAAATCCGGAGGTCCCGGGTTTAAGTCCCGCTCTGACCGCTATCTGGAGTTGTTTCATGGCCGACCCAGGTTCAACTCCTCGGCCACACTTGTAAATAGCTAACTGGTCTGCCTCCTGCCAGTTGGGATTTTTAACTTGTTATGTTCAGTTTGAAATATTTGTTTCTAAGGTTTTAATGCTCGGCCCCACTAGCACCTTGCTATGATCACTTACCGAGGGTAAATAAAGGATTTTTATTTTTTATTTTTTTTGTTGCAATCCAGAGTCTGGGGAGATTTATTCCTTTTCAGTTTGCAGTTGCTACCTGAGAACTATTGTGGGACCTTGACTCATGTTTCGTTAACGTTTCGTAAGGTTAACAACAGTTAGCCAAGAGAGTCATTGAAAGTAAAATCGTTTGTTAGTGCCAAATATTCGTGGATGTTCATTCTTTTATAACAAAGAACTCCCAGACTTATTACGTTTAAGGTATTTCTTTTAAAGTGATGATTTTCTTGTTCAAACCCCCCTTAATCTTAGTCTTCCTGTGTTGAGCTGCCTGATAACATCCCATTGAGAATGGCAAGCAAAAAAGGTAAGGAGACTAGGGAGAGGAAGTACCCCTTCCTTCCTTCCCACCATTTGTTCACTCCAAATTATTCCCACAGCTCACTTCATTTGTGCTGTTCCCCACTACATGATTACTTGCCAGGCACGACTCAAAATACCAAACAAAGTTTGAATGTTATAAATTCTATCTGCTTGGTTGATGTCATGATTGCTTAGAGTCACCAGTTTTGGTTTAACAGCTATCAGTAAGAAACAACTCAAGTTCTCTCCTCGTGACACTGCCTTTTGTTTTTGTGTTTTTTCTTGGGATTTTTTTGCAGATCTCGTTGAACAAATCAAGCACTGCACTGTGTATGACTCATTCATACACAGAACAATCTGCAGAAGTAAACATGTCCATGATCACTTCTTCATCCTGATTTCCATCTCTACTACCTCTCACAGACTGTCTTTTTATCCTAGAACTATAGTTCAGTGGAACTCCCTGCCTCTGGATGTCTTCACTTTCTCTGCTTATCCTGCTCAATTCCGAATCAACGTCTCTTACAATCACCCACCAACTAGTTATTTAAGGTTTGTTTCTGTTGTTGCTTTTGTTGTTATTTATTATCATTTCTTTTTTTTTCTTGCTGACCACACCGGCTGATAATCCTCAATACAAGGGGCTGCTGTAATGGTAAATAATAATAATAATCCATGACTCGGTAGAGAAGCCTAGCAAAATTCAGTGGAGACCAACTCTTTTTGTTAGCAACCCCTGAATACCTGCAACACACACGCATCTTATTATTCAGGAATATAGGGAAATTTGGTATTTCATTTTGATTAGTTTCACAAGACATCCAAGTTGCTGAACAGGTTGACCGTGATCGTGAATTTGCTGAACTGCAAAATGATGAAGATCAAGAGTCTGGAAGAACGTTCTGGAAGGTCTGAATACCAGCGAATTATTAACATGCAACATGTGTGTTTGGCCTCAGAAAACAGCCAACGTTTCACAAGGTTACCACTTGAGCCCTTGGAAAACAACGTCTGAGTAACAAGCACAGAGATTCCATACTGAGACGTGTCACCAGCCAGATCTAGGAAGTGCTTCTGATTGGTTGAAACACGAGGGAATATCGTTTCAAACAATCAGAAGCACTACCTAGATCTGGGTAATGACACGTCATCAGTGTGGAATTTCTGTGCTCTTACTCAGACGTCGTTTTGTGAGGGCTCAAGTTGTGACCTCACGAAACGTTGGCTGTTTTCTCAGGCTAATGTGTATTGAGTTTACTGGGGAGAGTGCCGAGGATACAGGAGGTCCGACTCGAGAGTTGTTTTCATTAGTTTACCAGTAAGTCATGGCTGGTAAGCTGACAAGAGACTCATCCTCCAATCTGACTTTGATGAGGGAGCTCTAATGGCAGGTAAATATAGAGCTCTGGGGCAATTGATTGCCCTAGCACTTTTGAATGAAGCTAACAGGCCACATTTTTTCAGTCCAACTATTGCAAACTACGTCTTGGGTACAAACTCCAATATCAACCCGTCAGCTATGGTGGATGACCAGTGCAAGATTAAAGAGAAGCTGAAGGCCTTGTTAGGCTGTGACAATCCAAACAATTGGGATGAAGCCATACTCAAATTTGAGGAGCGCTTTGACATGGGGATCACAAAAGCAAAGATCCCAATGGAGGAAAAAATGTGATCAAGACCACCAATGGGCACATGGTGGTAAGAAGTGTTGCCAAATAACATTTTAGTTTCCAAGAAAGGCTGGTGGCCTTTGGGGTGTTGGAAGTTTAGAAAAAATACCCCAGTGAAAGCTGTGAAGCTGTTCACTTGTGCACAGGTGACCAATGAAGATATCAGGATACCATTTATTTCAATGGTTTCTATCAGCAGGTCCTCCAAATGACAATGTGAAGAGACCATAGTGTCCAATTTCTACCAGTTTCTTAAGATTTGTGATAGGGAAACTGTCCAAAAGAAATTCAATGATATCACCAAGAGGAGGAAATCCAGGGACATGAGCAATCACAGTAAATCAATCACAGTAAACAAAAGATACTACACTGACGAGTGTGCAACATTCATATCACATTATGCTAATGACATATTAGATGGTGGTGTTTAAACCTTGGTACTGAACTGCAATCAGAGTAACTCGTCACTGGCTAGGAGACTAGTAATAAAATAAGGTTGTGTTACATGTTATGTGTTTTATTGCATGTAAGGGGGTTTGTTAAGTGCCGAATAGAGTACTGTGCCCAAGAGAGTACGACGCATAATTTATGACTGATTGTGCAATATTTGTCTCAGTAGGAACTTACTGTCATCCAATGCACTTGACTTACAACATTCTTACAAAGAGGTGGCTATGAATACCCTTGTAGGCATTTGATAACATGTGACAAAAACAAAAACAAAAACAAAAACATCAAACATCGGGGTAAGGTTTAAAGCTGTCTTTTGAGACATGGCTATTCCTGGTTTCCAAGACGATTTTTGTAAATAATTTTAGTGGCCTCACGCCTTGTGTGCCAATATGCCTAATGAACTTTGTAAATACTCTTTACCACCGCAGTTATCTGCAGAAGAAATATCTAATTTTGTTGACAACAATGTTCCCAAATGCCTTAAAGAAGCCGAACATGGGGCGGGGGGAGGGAATGTAATTGTTGAATCGGGAAATGCTCCTCTGGAACCTCTCCTTCTTGGTTATGTTGCAGACAAACCCTGCTTGAGCCTGGAGCCGAGTAGACAGCTGACTGTGATTGATGGTAAGTACTCTCTTGCTTGTAGCAATGTACATTTTTCATACCCAGACTGGATTATGATATTTTTCTGCCCACTTGACAATCGACATTGGCATTATTCCTGCATGCATTTTTGGATTAAAGAGTATTTTGTATTAACGACCAAATGTCTCTCGGGTGAATTAAGGAAAGGCACTCAGGAAATTTGAAGAAGGGTGGTCTGTTTCAAAGGAAATTGAACTTTTTGACTTAAAGTGTATATGAAGTAAACATTTTCTCCCCATAATCTAAAAGTCAACGACTTTCTCAATTTGAAGATGTGGGTTTTACCAAATAGATCCATTACAATCAGCAGTTATCAGGCCTGTAATGTTCGAATTTAGCACCGAAAAGTGTCTCTATTTTGCACACAACCAAAATGGTTCTATTACAAGGCTGTGATGTAGTAAATACTTCAAAACACACGTGTGTCATGGCGGCTGAGGAAGATTCTTCGACCTCAGCCACTTACTGTGCTGCTAGCAATCCAATAAGACACACTGCAGAAATAAGACTGGCATGCCTGGTATAAGTATGCATTACTTCCCCAAAGATGCAACATTGCGGCAAAAATGGACCTGGTTTGTACGAATTCATAGAAAAGATTCCAACCCCAAGTTCAGTCAGCTTTGTGTTTTGCACATTTTGATGAAAGTTGTAAAGTTGTTTCCTTGTAGTGGGCATTCCTGTTGACGACCAAAAGGAAAATTGGTCAAACTGCCAAGGAGAAAACTAATCCCCGGTTCTCTACCATTGAAAGATTCACTTACTCCGTACACATCTCCTCTGACTTCCTAAAAGCGCTGACAAGTATGAAGCTTTTTATAATCTTATCATATTTCCCTTCAAACCCAAGTTCAGTCAGCTTCGTGTTCTGCACATTTTGATGAAAGTTGTAAAGTTGTTTCCTTGTAGTGGGCATCCCTGTTTACGACTAAAAGGAAAATTGGTCAAACTGCCAAGGAGAAAACTAATTCCCGGTTCTCAGTCGTCGAAAGATTCACTTAATCCGTGCACATCTCCTCTGACTTCCTGAAAGCACTGACAAGTATGAAGCTTTTTATAATCTTATCATATTTCCCTTCAAACCCAAGTTCAGTCAGCTTTGTGTTCTGCACATTTTGATGAAAGTTGTAAAGTTGTTTCCTTGTAGTGGGCATCCCTGTTTACGACTAAAAGGAAAATTGGTCAAACTGCCAAGGAGAAAACTAATTCCCGGTTCTCTGTCGTCGAAAGATTCACTTAATCCGTGCACATCTCCTCTGACTTCCTGAAAGCACTGACAAGTATGAAGCTTTTTATAATCTTATTATATTTCCCTTCAACCCCAAGTTCAGTCAGCTTTGTGTTCTGCACATTTTGATGAAAGCTGTAAAGTTGTTTCCTTGTAGTGGGCATCCCTGTTTACGACCAAAAGGAAAATTGGTCAAACTGCCAAGGAGAAAACTAATCCCCGGTTCTCTACCGTCGAAAGATTCACTTACTCCGTGCACATCTCCTCTGACTTCCTGAAAGCGCTGACAAGTATGAAGCTTTTTATAATCTTTTTATGTTAATTATTTTCCCTTCACTTCGCTTAAAAACACGTTTATTTTAAGTGATATCTTGCTGATTGTAGCAAACCTTTTAATAGGTTATCAAGGCAAAGTCACTTTGCCTTGATAATGATGGCAGAACCATCGAAACGTCAGACAGCATTAGTTTTAGTTTTCCCACTGAAGTTTTTCAGCAAACCTCTTATTATACGATGTCTTTTAATACATAATGCCAACAATCACACTCAGATCCCAACTCTGCAAAATAGTGCAAGCTAATAGTACAGGCTTGGTTAACTTTAGCTGGAAAGCAGACATGCACATTCCCCACTCAAAATCAGTTTGAAAAGCATAACTGATTGCTACTTCAGGTTACCTATGGCTGCGGAAATGGAAACATAAAAACCGACGCAACTTTTGTACCGTTACAGAAGTATAAAGAAGCACAGTTTAATTTTTTAAACTTTGTTCACAAGCGCTTCGTCTCCAAAATCAGGAAACTCTAAATTTGGATGATCTTTATGAACTTTTTGCAGTCTTTGATCTCGTGGAAGTCAAGGGAAAGAACATTGAAAAAAAATACAAAGTTTCCTCTTTTTGTAGAAGAATGGAAATTCAACAGAAATAATCCATGGGCCAAATATATAACAATATTTGCGTGTATATCAAAGTAATTTATTTCAGGGATGGATAATTATGCATATTTTCATGTTGTCAATTTATGAGAGTTGCTGTCTCATACTGGTGTTCCCAAAAAGAAAAAGAAAAAGAAGCAGAAGATCCCAGCAACCCCAGATGAAAGCCTCTCATTTGCCACAGATGACACCCCTGGAACACCTTGCTGCAGTTCTTTGGACATCAGCAGCGATGGCATCTTTGACACTTCTTGTGATTCACACACATGCAGCACTCCTTATTCAAGTTCTGCTACAGAGGCTACCCCAAGAGCCTCTGGTGCTGCACTACAAGCTAGTCAAACTGGTGCTGACTCACAGGTTGATTGTGCCAGTTGTAAAATTTGTGAAAATCACAAAAAGAAAAGAGGGATACTATTGAAAACAACAAAACCGATTAAAGAAGAAGTATACAGGACTTCAAGAGAAATTTAATGAGCTCCAAAATGAAAAGGTCTGCAGTTTGTTTCTCGTAATTTCCATCCATCAATTTTCGTTTTTGTGTTATTCCAGAAGATATCCATTCTCCCCCCACAGAGGGTTTATTGGTTTGACCCCCCCCCCCTCCCCATAGCTTTCCGGGACAGATGGTTTTCGTGTAAACTCTGATTTATTTCATTGTTAAGATCGTTTTCCTCAATCTCGGTTCCAGACTCCTAAAACTATTATATAAACAGTTCTCATAAGTGGTAATGGTTACTTTTGAAAAGGTATGTTGCTTAGCACGCAGAACATCAAGTTTATCACTAAAATACACAGATTTACCATGTTTATGCTGTTTGTATTTTATCTTTATTCCCTTCCCTTAAATCACTATTTCCATCAAAGTTAGGAAAACTTGGCAAGGTTGAAGTGGTGATGTCCATGCATTGTCGCTTGATGACTCCTGTCCTAACTCCTGGCTATGTTGTCTGGAGTTATGCTACAGGTGTTTAAAGACAAGCCTGCATAAGTTCGACTTGTGCAAAACAAATGTATGTGGGAGAGTGACAAGACAATTGAACATGACTTGTATGTCAGCAGATGAGTGCTACAAGCATGCACAAGACGAAGGCTGTATCATCAGCACAGTGATGAGTCATTTACCAACATGTAAATCCATTGTATATTATTTTCATGATGGACGAAAAAAGCTTATTATTTGAAATGTGACTCTAGCTCTGCAAACTCGGCTACAAAGTACCATCCTACTGCCGTAATATATAAATGCGGGGTACTGTAGGGGAGGCATTGAGCAAGAATCTCAAAGAAGCAACGAAAAACGTTTTCAGCAGAAGTGAAGCAGAACTAAAGGGAGAAAGACCCACTGATGGAGTCAGCAAAGTGTAGTGGTCACAAGCCAGGCTGCGGATGTTTATCTGATACATTTATGCAGCAGTGTAAGGACTTGGAGCAATATGCTATGCTGGGAAAAATAAATGTGAAACATGAAATGAAAAACAAGGAACTTGATGCCTATGCGCATATGTGCGCCAATTTTACCCAGAGGCCAGAACCAAGAATGGTATAATGTACTCCAGATCATCCCACCTATGTTTGTGACATGCCATAGAATGACATCTGAACAACCCGCCACTAAACAGGGGAATTTCCTTTACAAAGGGCTCCGAGTGTCAATCATCAAGCAAGCTTCTTCAGAGCCAGATCAAGCTTAACAAGCACCTGTCACAAACCTGCAATTCCTCCAGCAAAACTTCAAAAACTGAAAACAATTCATGTCATAGGAGAAGACCATCCATGGGGTCCGTTGAGAAATGTGTGGCTGCATATCATCCTGCATTGGTGTCATTGCGGATAGCAAGGCCAACGAGAATTGACAAAACACAGTTTTCAGTTTCTCTGAGATGGAAATGAGCATTATGCATGATGATGTCAGTTGCTAAAAATTCACCACCAAGCCTAGTTTGCACCAAATTTTCTAACCCTCTGTCCTGTGAATGTTTATAAGCAAGTAGTCTTTAGTATTTTTGTGGCTTCGTTTTGCATCACTGAGGCAAATTCTTACCTATTTTCTTTCTTAAGTGTGACTCGCACTGTATGCGCCACTCACTGCTCTTGCACCACTGCCAGAGTGCCTGTCATAGTTATTTTTTATCACAATACAGGTGTAACATTTTTGTAGATATAACTGGTTTATCAGATGGTTGGAACCTCCAGATCCCTCTTCTCAAACGTGAGCTGGTAATGAAACCAATCCTTTAATGGAGAAGTGAAACTTGCTTGTCTCGCTCCAAGAAGATAGTGACGATGTATAAGAATTGAATGAAAGGTTGATATTGATGCCAAAATTTTCATCCAGTTAAAGGGTGAGCTTAGATTCACTTCAACCTCATAGACTCATTATGTGCCCATGCGATGTACGAGTCACTTTTGCATGACATGTGTACCAAATTTGTTACACCCGCTCTTATACTTTTGGTCGTCCGAACCAAATCTCGTTGTACATGTGTCTCTTGGCTGCAGTTTCTTGGTTCATACACATATTGTTTCCTTCTAGGTTATGAAGGACAATACTTGACCTTGGAGAAGACCTGTCAAGCTCTGACGATGGTCATAGCAACTCTGATAGTGACGTGGAGAGTGCATCTGAACACCCTGTGGACCCTACATCCACTCCTTGGCCTTCTTATGATAAGTATCTATGAAATTTTTGTCAGTTTAGTACTATTTGTGATTAACATAACATTACAAAATATTTTATTAAATGACAAACCAGCTTCGTAAATAGATTGCGCATTTTCTCTATGACAAGTATGGGGATACAAACTGGAGGGCTAATGGAAACACAACAACACAAAAATTATGTTGGATGAAACTGGTCTTGAGATACCTGTATGTGGCTGCAGATTTGGCTTACCACAAGCTTCAACCAACATGATTCATGGTAGCTGCAAAAGATATACCTTGTCCCCAAAGAAGGTCCAGTTTCGCAGTATGACAGAATTTGTAGGTACTGGCCCTGATTACACAAGGAAGATCCAGGCTGTGCACAGAACATGAAGCCAGCCCTTTCAGTTATGCACGTTAAAGCCCATGAATGAACTCGCCAGGTACATTAAATTGTTTGTGAAGTTTACATGATTACATTACATATTGACACCTGGCAGTATTCTTGAGAGAGAAAAAACTTTTGCATACTTGGCACTAATTGTTCCCTGCTTGTTATCTATGTCATTTTGCTCTGATAACACATGTACAGTGTAAATTTTGTGGTTCCTTGAAGGTGCTGTATGGTGGCCATTGGCAAAAGGGTTCAAGTGCAACAACAGGTGAAGAGGTGGAGCAAATAAATAGCCACACTTCAAGACTTGGCAATAGCATAAAAAATTATGGTCCTTTCTTGTTATTTTTTGCATTGACAAATAACCTCTGAAAACCAAAGGACACTTTGGAGTACTTTTGTCTTTAAAAAAAGGGTTATTTCTCCTAAGTGAACCTTACAGTGCTATTTAACACTTTTTAGGTTTTACCTATGTTGTCTTTAACAGGCAGGGAGGAGCTCTTAACTGAACATGCGTTTGCACAGAACTGAAAAAGGATTCAGGGAATGCTTAATATGGCTTAGGGTTTAATCAGAGGAGGCTGGACAATTTTGACCAATGAAAGCAAGGTAAAGCAAAGTAGTCGCTCAATGTGTCCTTGGTCGACTGTAAAAAATATGCCATAGCGGCAGTGAGTGGCAGTCTTTGGATTTGTTTGCTCTTTCTTCTCAAGTTCTCGTCCTGGAAATGGACGAGAATGGACGTGGATTTGTCTGATATTAAAGTTTGGCTCTTAGGGAATTTTTAAAGGTACGCTGAAATCTTATGCATTTTTTGTCAAGTTGTGAAGAGCCTTCGAAGCATGGTTGTTTGTTTATGCCTTTCTTTTGTCATATTTTCAAACATATTTTTCTCGTGTTTCATAGATTGATCCGTCTTAATGTTTACATTCCTTTGTACAACGATTAATTACCTTTTTATCTGTGTGGATGCCCCAGGTTGCCCCCCAACCATTTTTGAGATATTTTAAGTCAAAACTTGTCAGCGTAGTAGAAGCATTGGCGAAAATGGCTCGAGGTGTGACATTTTTTGCGGAGCCCATGTGTGAGAGTTTCACCGTTCCACGTGACAATAATTATACCGTGTGATTAGCTTTACATCTTACCAGTAGTTCTGTCCCAATTTCTTTTTATTTGGCACAGATCTTGTCATTAGCAGCCTCTCAAAGTGAGAGCATGCACCACCAAGTGGTCAGACACCAGGCAAGCCAGCAAGACCGAGGTTCAAGTTTGAGAAACCACCACTGAATCATTTGATCTTAATTGGAAAACATTTTCTTTACATTAACGCACCAGAGAATAAAAAGTACCAATTTGCAGATTTTATTACTCTGGCAAAAGAAAAAATTGATATAGAAAAATGTATTGCTGTTATGAGCAACAATCGCACTGCCTTTGAAAAAAATGGTCACTCTTCATAGCGTGAAATATTCTCTATTTTATAATTTTTTTAGGTCGTAATATGTAACTCTTTGTTTCGCCTAGTTCATGCTCATGTTTGCTCAGCAGTTTGTTTTTCCTAGGTAATGTTAAAATTTTGTGGGCTTTCTGTTGTGACTAGTGTTAGTGGTAAGTCATTCTTTTCTCTTGTTTTGTAACTGTAACACCAGGTTTTGTTAGGCATTGTTAAGTTTAGTTCATAAAATTCTGTTATCTTTCTGTTGTCACTAGTGTTATTTGAAGTGACTTTATTCTCGTTTTGTAACTGTAACATGTTATGTTAAGCTTTGTAAAGTATATAGTCAGTAAGTACATGTATTCTAAAGTAGTCTATAATGCTTGTGTAATGAAAATCGATATACTCGTGAGAGCTAAACTATAAGGTCAAGAAAACACATTAGCACGAGCATATGAGCCGCGTTTGGCCTGTCAACACTTTATTTCAGTCTTGCGATATTTTTAGACAGTGCTCCGTCATATCTCGTGTAAAGAACTCTAATAAACAGAACACACAAAGGTGTTTAAGACAACTTGTGCGCCATTGGCCACTCTCTATAGCCAATAGCAAGTCAGAATTTTTCGATCTTAATCACGAGTATATATAAAAAGCAAAACCCGCATGTGCCACAGAATACTCACAATCCTCACTAAAGACCACACCATAGTAGCAACTGACGAGGAACGCTTTAGTTCCGAAACTGCAGTCTTGCTTAAGAACAATGAGTGAGAGTTCCTTAACAGCAGAAGGCCTACTGACCTCCAAGGAGGAAGAACACTTGCTAATGGAAACTGACAACATACCTGACGAGAGCGCCAATGACTCTAATGATGAACTGGAAAGCGGCCAGAGAAGTCCTCAAGCTGGGCCTTCCCGAAAACGCAGCTACGGCGGGCAGAAATACACAAAGGACGCCATGCTGGTCCCAGCTGGAAGGGAAAACAGCCAAACAAAAATGCAACCCGCCACAGATTTGATGTTAGAGGCCCTAGCAGAAAACGACCCCATCAGTCCGCCGTGGATGAGATTTCCATGTTCGAAAGAAAGATCGAGAAGTCAGAAACGTCAATAGCGAAACTTCAGGCCCATACAGAAAGGGGCTCATGCCCAAGAGACTTGCGCTATGTCGCAAAAGCTAATATCACTCCTGACAAGGAGTTCAAGACGGACATACACGCCATAAAGAGAGAGGCTGAGAGAAAATTCATAGGCGCATTAACCAAATGCCATTACCGATGCACTGAACGCAACAAGGGTAAGTTGCGAAGAGCTAAATCAGACATTTCTAGGTCGAAGAAAGACACTGTCCGGCCTGGCGAAACGCCTCGTGCTCAGCCAAACAGTAGTAGTATCGTTCCGGAAAGTATATCTAACCTCAGCACCACCTTAGAGAAAAAACTTGAAGAAATCAATGTATTGATGAAAGAAATAGAAGAGATTAAGAATAAAACATGTGAATCTTACCCCTGTCTGTTCTCGGAGTGTGGAACCAAAAAACAAAGGGAGGATAAAGTGGAAAAGCGCAAAATTAAGAACAAAAAGCACAACGAAAGAAAGAAAAAAACACAAAGACATCAACGCTATAAAAACAGAGCGTAATAAGAAATACATAAGGAACCTATCAAACTTTGATATAACAACTGACCAAACCAATCTCCTCTCCCGGGGGTTAAAATTCGTTCCTACGCCAAGCACGAACAAACCGCACTAAGAAGACAACTGTTATCAGACTTTGATCAATTTGCCAGGAGAATGCGGCTCCAGTTCATCTTTCATGGCGAAAACAGTGATATCCACCCCTTCTACGTTAAATCTAACTGGGATCCACCGATCCAACGGTCAGTTGCTCTAGAAAGTTATCTAGAAGAAGTCAAAACAGAACTTGCGCATATACCGATAACCAGACCCAAACACAACCTACCGCTCAACCAAAGAAAAGCTATTACAGAGCTAAGAAACAACACTGAAATAAACATAAAGGAAGCGGATAAAGGAACAACTACAGTCATTATGCACAAACAAGACAAAACACAGGAGGGTCAAGTTCAACTGGATGACAGGAATAATTATATACCCCTCCAAAAAACAATGGTCGGAGAAACTTCTCAAAGGGTTAAACAAGTAACCAGACAACTCCATCGGGAGGTTACATTGATGATATGACTGTTAAATGGTTATCACAGACACCTAACCCACCAAGAGTCCCCGTTTTCTACACTCTAACAAAGATCCACAAGCCAACACCCGTTGGAAGGCCAATAATATCGGGGAATGATGGCCCTACGGAACGCATATCAGCATTCATTGACAGTCTACTCCAGCCGATAGCAAAATCACAGAAATCCTATCTTAAGGATACAACAGACTTCATAAACTGCATTGAAAGGACAAAACTCCCAGAGAATGCATTCCTGGTTTCCCTAGATGTCACCAGCCTGTACACAATTATCCCACAAGGGGAGGGGATCAACACAGTATGCAGGGCATATGAGAGCTTCTACGGGGAAAACACCCCCATACCGACCCTCTCCCTCAGAGAAATCTTAAGGCTGATTCTCCAAGAGAATTCTTTTGAATTCAACGGGAAACACTATCTCCAAACCCACGGAACCGCACAGAGACTTTCCAGTACACTCACTTCTCATCCTGTCACCCACCAGGGGTCAGAAAAGGGTTTATCAAAGGTGAATCCCTAAGACTTCTTAGAACAAATAATCAAGGTCCATGACTAATCGATGAATGAAAATTTTGTGACCTATCATTGGCCATCGGCAATAATCAATGGCTAATCAGCCAATTACCGATTGAAAACTCATTGTTATCATTGATGTCGTTAATGTCATCAATTAAGTGTAGTTGCATCTGAAATAAATTTCATAATCCTGTGTAGGGCATAAATTTTCGTTGAATTTTGCCTGCAGTACTCTAGAATACAATGAATTAACTTTTCATAAATAATTCCCTTTTAGATCATTTGAGAGAACCTCACCAATCTTTTTCTCCAAAATTATCAATGGGGAAGGGAGTGCTGACTTTTTTACCAGACAGAAGGAGATTTTCAGCATGGCGTCTACTGCTTGCCTGCCTGCAGTTATCCGTATGGGTGCCATGCTTGATGAGCTGATCCTCCAAGACCATGTCTTGTTTTATAAGGACAGACTTAAGGGTCTGCCAAGCCGCCCTCCAAGCATATACAGTGTATATCGACTATTTGCTTTTGAGGTAAGTAGGTAGATGGTGGCATTTGCTGAATGAAATTTGTGTTCAAGCGAACACTTGTGTTTGTTGTTTCTGTGTTTTAGTTCTTCATTTTATAGTTCTTGATGTTCACCTCTGAAAATTAGACTAAAACAGTTATTCCCCTCAACTTCGTCTCGGGGAATATTCGCCAAAATTGACTTTGCCGTCGGCGAATAATCGTTAAATATTCGTTATGATACCAAATTTAAGGTATCATGCAGAAAACAACAATAACTTGTCTCTGACTAACCCCTTGCATCAAATCCATTGAAAAGTTTACACTGGCAGACCAATTGAAGAGATTTTCCCCTTTTGTGTTTATACCAAGCCCAGTATGGGAAACGTTTTGTTTATCATTTCAATGTTTGAGGGCAACTATCTTGTCCTGTTATGCTTGTTTCGCTCTCACTCGCTCATCTCATTTAGTTTCTTTTTCTGTGGGAAGTGCCTTCATTTCTGCTTTAGTAGGGTTATGAAATTCATCTCCTTTATTCTATCTACATGTACTCTTTAGATAATTCAACAGGTGGCCGATGATGATGTCATCAGTCCTGCATATGTTGACAAATACATCACAGAGAAACTGTTGCCATATATCACCTCCCAGTACAGCAAGACATCAAAAGTCAATGCAAACCTGGATGAATTTTTAAAAGATGTCATTAATGCTGTTAAAAATGACAAGGAGAAACTCCAGGTAAGGCATAATTTTTCACTTAGTCCCTTGTAGGAATACCTGGGATGCCTTAGAAGCTGTTTCCTCAGATCTGCTTGATATAACAAGACCATTCCATGCAAACATAACCCCCTTTATTTGGGACTTGATTTACATCAATACATGCACTCTAAGAATAGACACAGTTGCTGAATTTGCACTTCCAGAACATAGCAATCACAGAGTATTTTAGTACAACCAGTATTTATCACATCACTTAAGAGTTTGTTTTTCAGGTTTACTGTCACCTCTCTTATTGACGGGGGTGAATAGGAAAACGGATCGACGGATTTTGACAATATTTTAGCCCGGATTTCGGACTCAGAGCATATTTTTTAACGGATTTGCGGATCATGCAATTGAAGTGGATCGTGGTTTCATCCAATTTTTGGACCCGGATTTTGAATTTTGCTTGCAATAAAGGTCGGATCGCGGATCTCAACGATCCTCAGAAATGCTTTGCTTTGTTTTACTTTTTGTTTTTTGGTCACGTGCAAGACTTATTTGCATGTCACGCAGTATGGAAATTGTAGGATTGTAGGATCAACAACAGATTTCTAATGTAGAGGTAGTTCTTTTAGTTTACCGTTAATATGGTAAACACAAAACAACTCCAGATGCGTGTTTGCACAAATCCTGGCAACAAATAAAATTTGGATTCCAAAGTTAGACCTTTTTAAACGGATCGACGGATTTGGTCATTAAATTACAATGGATCGACGGATTCGGTCATTAAATTGTGAGGGATCGACGGATTTGCATACCACTATTCACCCCCCTCCTTATTATAACTGTATTAAACAAAGCATCAATATTTTTTGACAGTACAGGGATGTTAGAAATGATTTAAATGAATGCATGTTTGCTGTTCAGGTTTCAAGCTGGCTAAGGCCAAATGTTAACCAATGCGGGAAAGCTCCTGGCAATGGCACAATCCACATTGCCAAGAAAACGGTAATCAACATATTGGCCACTGCTGGGACTCCATGTTCCCTCGAGGACTTGAGGAAGATGTTCAAGAAGTTGGGACCTGAAGCCAATTCTGACTTCAGGTCCCGTTTCTCCTTGAAGGATCAGGAGATTGCCCTGAAGTTTCCTCGAGCCAAAGTGCAGAATGGAGGAAGGGTGCTCCAGGTGTGAGAATTTGGAGGCACAAATCAAAAGTCTCACAGAGAAACACCCACCTCGAGGGGCATCTGCATCTGATGGAAGAGATGCACAAAAACGAGATAAAAGATATCCAAGCCAAAGCAGAGAAGTTCAAGGAAGACAGGGAGAGATTGATGCAGGAAATTAAAGAAATAAAAGCCAAAAAGAACACAACGGGTTTGGATTCTCAGGCTGGAACGTTAATGGTGGAGCAAGCTTCAACATCGGAATCTTCAGTGTTAAAGAGCCTTAGTGTAATTCAAGGTGTGTATTGTGTTTAATCATAACTATTACAAAATGCTTGAATCTGAGTGGTTGTTAGCACGCCCTATATTTTTTCATAAATTTGGAGCATGCCCAGCTTAAATGTCCAACAACAAAGTGTCAAATAACAAGGTGTCCAACAACAAAGTTTACCTGCTGTGCATGGCCATGCTATTTATTTTGTTCCTTATTGTGACTAAATACTCCTTGATATTCCTAAAACCTTCAGTTTACAAAATAGCTTTTTTTTGTCACAGTTAGGATGAATCCTCAACAGGATTTGCTTGTCTACATTTTGCCTCGAATTTTGCCCATGATTAAACAAATCACACTCCCGCTGTGCAGTCATCTGATTTTGATAATCACTCCTATGATTAGTAATAGTAATTGGACTGAGTGGAGTACAGTTCAGGGAGTAATTGGGCGAGTCATTTTGAAATCACGAGCAGGATTACTCTCTGAATTGTACAACATGAGGTTCAATTACTAATTAATCGTGTCAATAACAAAATTCGAGGTTGGGAAGTCTTTGGGAACCTTTTTTGGAAGAAAAAGTTAAAGATTCATTCAATTGGTTGTACAAACAGTAGGAAAACAGCAAGAAAAAAAACCCATTCAAATGTGTGTGAATGAGCCATAAGTTTATCAATATTAAGTCGAAACACTGTTGGATCTTCCTTGGCAATCTTCCGAAATCTTTGCAAATTTTCAGACAAGTTCGGAAACATTCGTATGACCTTCGGACGACATTTTGAAAATCTTTCGAAATCTTTGGAAAATCGGGGAAAACCTCGTTATTAGTAGGTTTATAAAATAAACAAATACATGGTTGCTTGGATATATAAAATTCATCTTCTTGTGTTCGAATCGATATCTCACGAGTGAGTGCAGCAAACTTGTGAGATATTGAGTTGAACACTCAAAGATGAATTTCATATCTCCACACAACCATGTATTATTCTCTATTTTCACAAGCAAATTCTAAAAGAAGAGTAAAATTATATGTTTCTTGCAGAAGGGATCAGAGAAAAGAAGTCAGGCATTAATCTGCAAGGTAGGTTTTATACCTGTTGTTGTACTGTTAATGCTTGCACAGTTAATATAGGAAAACAATAATAATAATAATATTAACAATAATAATAACCAAACATTTACCCAGGATGACCCTTAAGTGCATACATACTGTTATCAACGGGGTCCTGCTGACTAAACAAGTGTAATCACATGAAAATTTCAATTCTTGCATTTTAGTGCTTGGCATATTTCAGGAGTGGGAACCAGCATAAAATAAACTGGAGTATATGCATGATTCTTAAAAACTAGCAATAGTGTATTGCAAATCTTGCATTTTGATTGGTTAACAGGCAATGGTACATGGGCTCATATACCATTGACCACAAATATGGTAGCCGATACACGTCAACAAAAATAGCTGGGGAGCTCAAATATAGCAATTCTTTGGGCGTGTTTAATAAAACAATTATTCCACTCGCGCTTGTTGGATATGAGATTGTTATAGCCAACTCGGCATTACGCGCCTCATTGGCTATCTACCATCTCATATCCAACGCGCGCTCATGGAATAATTGTTAATTATCCAACCAGTATAGAGTTATAAGATACTTCATGTGGCTTAACATGATAAAAACATAACTAAAGGCCTAGTTCAGAATTGGCCATCGAACTGAATGTGTAACTAATATTACCGATAATTAGACATGCACCATGCTATGAACATACACTTCCACGTTACGCGTCTCACTGTCAAATTTGCTTTCCAGATGATGCCAGCAATTCAAATAGTACATCAACCAAGAGCTCTCGACAAGGTATGTTTATATCAACGGTACTAATGTTGCTTATTGGCTAAGGTTTTTGTGATATCCAGAATAATCACAAAAATCGAATCTAATATTTTTTTATTCAAATTTGCTTTCCAGGAGATGCCAGCAGTTTAGATGCATCAACCAAGAGCTCCGGACAAGGTATGTTTATATCAAGGGTACTAATGGTGCTCATTGGCTAAGGGTTTTGAGATAACCAGAATAATTTTGACAACGGTGTGAAATATTTATTTTTATTTCCAAAGTTCTGTCATGTTAAAGTGCTACTATGATCAGATTTGCACCTCTTGAAATTTAGGCGTTTTCTGAAATTTTGAAGAAAGATTCAAAATGGCGTTTTCCGTTTTCAAATATGTATTTCAGTTCAAGAGATATTCCAGCTTAAAAATATTGTAAAATATGCAAATAAGGAGACTGATTACATCATATAATCAACCTAATTTTATTTCAAGTACAAATACTGAGTTTTCTCGGGCATTTTTAGTTAGAGGCCAATGAAACTTGGCAGCCTTATAGTTCTACAGAAGACACACGTTCAGTGATAATAAAATTACGTTACCATGGCAACCCACTCTTTTCCAGTCCCAGCAATATGTTTTTAATATTCTAAAAATTTTCAGTTTGAAAAATGTAAGCCAGCCAAGACGTCTGCCATAAGCTTATAATTATCCATTTTTGTTGTGAATTCAGGATGGCAGCTCAACACAAGGAACCATTCCTTTGAAAATCTCAACTAAAATGAGTTATGATAATATTTAAAGGAACTGATCAAATATTAAAATTGATAAAAGAACTTTCTATTCTTTGTTTCAGGAAAAGGAAGCAAACGGAAACTACCGAATCTTGACCACTGTAATCGTTGCAACTCAAAAAAGCAATCATCAATGTCGCAGTGCAGCAGCTGCGGGCAGTGGCTACATTTTAAATGTGCCAGTATCACTTTTCAAGATTACAGCACCAAGTACAAATGTAGCTACAAATGTGATGCATGTAAATAATAATGCAAAAATCATTACATATAATAGACCGAATTTGATGCCTTTGTAATTCGGTGCTGTCACATGGTCTCTGTTGGGTAAAACTTGAAAACCTTATGGTATCTCTTGCAGATGGTTGGTTTCTTGAATGAAGTTCAAAATTTTAGCTGGCTTGGTTTAATTCTGTTGTGTGTATGAATGCCTTTGTAGAATTAAAAAGGATGTCAAGTTTCCTCAAGAATCTTTGTTTCACATATTCATGTGATCCAAATTTTGACATTATTATTTATGTGCAAGAAATTCCTCGCTATTTTGTTCAAATTGTTTTCCCAATGCAGAATATGTGACGACAACGAATACAGTCTGTTCCCCCATGGGGGGGGGGGTGCTTGGGATTTCAAGTGACGGGGATGATCGAAGGATTTTTCTTGGGTGTTAAATTCTCAATTCCGGGATTTTTTTGGGTAGCACAATTTGGCAAGAATTTTTTTTTAAATTTAAGTAGGGATGTTTTTGGGTATTAGAAACAATATGAAGATTCATGGTAGTGCGTTGGCTGCATAGTTTTGCGAGTAAAGTACAAACAAACATGTTTTGCTGTTGATTTTTGAGGGGTCAATTTTTGATCTAGGGATTTTTTGGGTATATGCTGGAAGCCCTAGGGATTTTTTTGGGTCTTTATTTTTGCCCCCATTCGATCATTCCCGTCACTAGAAATCCGGAGGACCCCCCCCCCGGGTCTGTTACTTGCAAAGTAGTCTAGTTAATTTGAAGGTTAAGTCTGCAAGGAGTGTTGTCAGTTGATAGACCATCAAAGCTAGCTTTAATTTCAATCAGCTCCCCATTTGCTTATGCTCTAGGAAGTAAACATCCAGAGGAGATGACTAAAAGTTAGACTAAGTCAAGCTCCCCAGTCTATTGAAAATATCAGGACTAGGCATGAAAAAGAACCCCTTCAGGCATATATAGGCATGCAATGTGTACAAGAGTTCTTTTTAGGAAATTCCTTAAACAAATCTTTGTTTAGTTCTAAACATATATATTTTCATCAAAGTGATTCAATCCAACAAACTGACATTAGTTCTTTTTCTGTCGGTTCTGTTTTTAATGACAAATTGCATTATAACACAACAAAATTTATCATCAATAACAAGACAGATGCATTTACAGCTAATGTCAATTATTTTGACGACTACTAGATTTGTGGTATAATTCTCACCTCATCATGGATGCAGTGCTGAAAAGTTTTACAAAACCTTAGCTAGTTGTGTCAGTTACAAGCTGCATCCGTCTGTACTCTTATTGATGATAAAAATAAGCCACTCAGCACGCAATAATTCGCCCAGTTTTTCTAAAATATCAAATTGTCAAGGAATTAAAGGTTCTGATCATTCTGTTGCCTCTAGGCTGTGGTTGATTTGATTGATGACAGCTAAGAGGTATTTTTGGGACAAAACATAACACATAACTCAAAAATATAATGTTTTTGGAGGATATGTGCAAGACTGAAAGATTGTAACAAAAATTGCGATGTTATCTGAGAAGCAAAGCTTAAAAACTAGATTGTTCCACACCCAATAGTCGAAAAGTAATTAAAACCAGTCAAAAGTACAGAACAACATAAGGTTATAAATGTAGATGCTGTTCACTACCTGAAATCCCACAATATTTAAGGAATTCACGTAATCCATGAGGAATGTTATTTTTTGCAGCAATTTCACAATGAGATTTGCAGAAGGCTTGGCCTCTTTCTGGAGAGAGAGGACAGATGTTTGGATAGTTGACTCTGCTGTCAAACCCCTCAACATCAATGGGTACTTTCCACATACAATGTGGGTACTTGAGTTTCCATTTTATATCTGCCACATACATGATGCCGCAACCTGTTGACATGAAAAAAGCTAAACTAAACTAAAAGTATAAAATGTCTGCATGAGCAATTGGAAAATGGGACCGAAATTTTGATAAAAAAGATGTAGACTTAAGAGCCAGAAAATCAAATGCTGTGTTATTATAGTCTGCATTTTTAGGTTAACGTCCACAAGAATGGAAATACACTCAGTTTTCATTGAACTTAAACAAAAGTTGATAAAAAGCCTTAAAATAATATATACTGTCCAGTGAAAAGTTTCAGCTGCAAGAATTTTAGTAGTAGTAGTACTACTACTATTACCATTAATAATAATGATGAGGATGATAATAATACCGGTAATAATAATAACAACAATAATAATAATGGTAAATTGACCTTTTCTCTGGCAACCATGGGAGCATTGATGATCATACAGATTTTCACCTCTTATCTTCTCTACATGTTCCATGGCATCCTCTTCTGAGCCAGAAAAAACCCTCTCTCCTGGGTAAACACCCACTGATCATGTAATCCCAAATCCTGTAGTTCCTCTGCAAGCTCCTGTTTCCAGAAGAATTTGGCAACAGATTTGCTTGAAATCTCCCCGGGCAGGTTCACCAAAAAAAATGGAATTAGGTTTTGGAAAAGCAATTTATTATTTACATAAGAGATTTCAAATAAAAAAAGGCTGTTGTCGAAAAACAATTAATATGTATTGTCTGCATGGCAACCCAAAGGAAATCATTGAACCATGCACTGTCTGAAAATTAGATCTGGAAAAGCCATTTATTATTACCAATAAGAGATTTCATTGAACCAAGCCACTGATGATGACTTAAACCGTAGTTATTTCCATGACAACCACTTAATCAACAAAATAAAACATCACAGGATGTTTTTGCGTACAGGTTAAGTATTACTTTACTGACTGAAGGTAGAGAAACAAACAAAACTTAAGTGATGCTAATTTGATTTTTATTGTACACACCTTTGGTAGACCTGTCTTTTGATGAGGTAGACATGATCTCACTAGCTGATGTTTGTATTTCTGAAAGAAAAGTTGTTAATAAGAGCTTGCACTCAGTCACTCAAGAGATAATAAAGTCAGAATAACAATTTCCAACAGGCCAATAAAACGTACAAACACTACCACAACTATACTCATACCACTGCCACTGCTGCTACTTCTACTTCTACTTACACTAACAAACATAATATCATGGGTGACAAATTACTCCTTAATTTTGGCGCGAAATTTCAGCGTTAATTTATAATTTCACATGTGAAATTACAAAATTGCCATGGCAACGGGTCTATAGCTCAGCGCCAAGGTGGCGTTGAGGTTAACAATGAAGATGTTTTGTGCAGAACTACAGCAATTCTGGAAATATTCATTGAGGACACAATTGGTAATCTGTAAATTTTGACTTTTAATTGACTGAACTTCTCAGAAATCACCTGCGAGTTAAAAAGAAGAGATTATTTTTGATAGTGTGACAGCGAAAATTTTTGAACAGCGAGCCAGTTGCCGCGATCGAGTGATTGACCGCGAACTCAGAGAAGTAATTCAGTGGATTTGGGCACTTCTTCGAATGGAATAAAGGTCAGTTTTTAAATACAAATTTGCTTCCGAAGTTTACTTTCGTTAAAACAAGTTTGCTGTGCGTATTTTGAATGTATTTGTGAAGCCTTCTGAGCCTTGCTCGATGGAGCAACGTAGTGCACGTGCACGATTCAGTGAATTTGTCGGATAAAACGCGGATAACCTTTGCCAAGCGATTTGCTTTGGTACTTTTCAAGTAAAAATTCAGAGTCTGGTGTATTTTGCTGTCGGTTACAAAAAACACGAAATCGTCAAAGCGTGATAAAAACTTGTCACAAGATTTTTTCATTATTTCACTCGGAAAAATGTGAACTTTAGCCATTAAATCGTTTCAATGCTCAAGGAGTTCTCGATGCGGTAAACAAGTCAAAACCCCACGATTGTGAGTGTAATTTGTCACCCATGATATTAATAGGTAATCAAATGGTATACTCGTAAAATTAGGAAATAATTTCACTTGCGTTTTGTCAAAATTCTAATAATTTCCCGAGCCTAAAGGCTCGGGAAATTATTAGAATTTTGACTAAACGCGCGTGAAATTATTTCCTAATTTCACTCGTCACCATTTGATTACACATTTGATTACACATACTAATACCGGTGACAATAATATTTATTGCAAATAACCTGAGTGCAGCGTCAACTTGACAATGATATACAATGATAACACATTGTTTAATAACTTGGGAATATCACATGGTATTGCACTGTGCCAACTTTTCCCAAAGTAAGCAATCACACACATTCACGTACATACCAATGTCTGTGCCTTCCTGCATCAACTCAGGTTCATCACAAAGTTCATTAGATTCTGCAATAAGTAACATAGATTATTTAGGATTTTTTAAAAAGGTTATAACAAATAGTCATAGCGCAGTAACAATATGGAAGATCTTTCTTTTTACTGGGTTGTAAATAATAAAATTCAAGTTGCTGGTTATTGGAAGGGAAGAACCATCCAAAAAAACACATGTGACATGCAGATCAGGCAAACCACAAACTGTGAAGAAACTGCAGAGCACTTTTAATGAATGGCCACTTAGGCCATAATTTACACTATTGACTTAAAAGCATCATGTAACATGTGGTTTCCTCATGGTGATGTTTTAAGACACCATCGTGTACGATGTATAGCATAATGATGTGACTGAGTTGAAAAAAATTAAGGGAAAAATGATCTTTATGTTGCCAGGGTAAAAAAAACAGAACTTTTAGGCAAACGTTTTTACATCACTAACATGAACGAGGAGATTGAGGGCATCCATAAAATATGGTGATTTTAACAGTTAAATGGACATATTAATTTTGAGAGCCTTTCTATAATCAGTTAGCACAGTCCTCAGAAATAAGTGCTTTTGAAATAGGTGTGGTTTAAATGGGTGTGTGAATTATTGAAAAGAGGAAGGAGCAAGTGGCAAGTGGCAATGTTCCGGGAGGGAGGAATACTCTCATAAGTTTTTGACAGGGATGTGCCACTAAGGAACTTAAACATTTACCTCATTTAGGAATAAAGAAACCAAAAATTGATACCCTTCTTAAGGCCCAAACCAAAAAATGACACCCTATACAAGGGGAGTATAGTAGAAGTCCTGTGTGACAACCCAAATAACAGCTAAACGTGCACCGCAAAACACAAATCTTTATAATACATGAACAAAAAGTTCAGTTTTAACAGGCTTTTATTTTCAGTAGCTCCGAATACCTTTGCACCTCAATCGGCGACACAGAAAAGCCCTTCTTGTTCATTATGTCCGCGATTAGAGAATAACGAATTGGCGTACTTGCCCCTTTCGGTGTTGCCTTGTACGTACGAGGCACATGATCCAAGGCCATCTTTAATGTGACCACACCATAAAAACTCAGCTTTGATGAAATGAGTAAAAGAGCTTCGTCTTCGGTCATCACCAAGTTGTTCGCGGTGTTCAAAGAGATGTCTAAACTTCTCAGCTTAGAAAAAACACTGTCAACCTCTTCCTGGAGACGCTTTCGATTATCGATTCTGCCAGCAATGGCATCTGGCGTGAAGCACTCGGCCGCTAAACGCCGCTTTTGCATTGCAGCTGGAATAAGGCAAAGCCAAACTGTAAAGGACCAAGCCCGAATCAACTACGCAGTAAGAAAACGAATATTTGACAAGTGCAATGAAAACAAGTCCCACGAGGATTTGGTTGAGATGCACAATAGAAGCACGCGAAGAATATGCATATGCATATTGACGCGCTAAATTTTTACTCTAGAGCATAATTAGTACTAACAAAGACTAGAGTCAATTCACTAAATAAGTATCCAGACTTGCATTTGTTGCTGAAATCCATCGTTCTTTATTTTTGCCCCATGTTTGAATGAAAGAAGTACTCACGCTATTTTCAGGCATACAGGTTATTGCTGTCTTATGACACACAACAAAAGCAATACAAACAATGAAATGAAGGAGATTCAGATAAATTTTGTCATGGTAGACGTGCTTACACAACCCTTTTTTTGTTTAATTTGGCGTCGTACTTCTCAGCCATGTGGATACTCATTATGTATATATTTATTGAAAGCTTTTATGAATTATTATCAGAACTTTCTTGTTACTGTTAGGAAAACCACTGAAACCATTATGGCGTTTTCAGCACGAGGATTTTACAAAAGGGTCGGAAAGGGGGTTTTACGTGAACCGTGATCGCCTATTCTTAATTGCGGTGAATCGCGAAAGAAAGAACTTATTTTCCGTGAACCGCGAACGAAAGTACTCCCGTGATTCATGAAATAACTAATTTATTTCTCGAGATTCGTGAACATGGTCTATAAGAAGCTCATTTTTGCGTGAAATATTCAATGTTTATAGTAGTAATGCAGGTCATAATGTCAGAACTCTAAAACGTTCGTTATCACGGTTATTACGACAAGGTTTCTCTAGTTGAACATCGTTATTACGTTATTACGGTTATTACGACAAGGTTTCTTTAGTTAAACATCATTATTACGTTATTACGGTTATTACGACAAGGTTTCTCTAGTTGAACATCGTTATTACGTTATTACGGTTATTACGACAAGGTTTCTTTAGTTAAACATCATTATTACATTATTACGGCTATTGCGACAAGGTTTCTCTAGTTGAACATCGTTATTACGTTATTACGGTTATTACGACAAGGTTTCTTTAGTTGAACATCATTATTACGTTACTACAGCTATTACGACAAGGTTTCTTTAGTTGAACATCATTACGTTATTACGGCTATTACGACAAGGTTTCTCTACTCGAACATCGTTACTACGTTATTACGGTTATTACGACAAGGTTTCTTTAGTTGAACAACGTTATTACGTTATTACGGTTATTACGACAAGGTTCCTTTAATTGAACAACGTTATTACATTATTACGGCTATTACGACAAGGTTTCTCTAGTTGAACATCGTTATTACGTTATTACGGTTATTGCGACAAGGTTTCTTTAGTTAAACATTATTATTACGTTATTACGGCTATTACGACAAGGTTTCTCTAGTTGAACATCTTTATTACGTTATTACGGTTATTACGACAAGGTTTCTTTAGTTGAACAACGTCATTACGTTATTACGGTTATTACGACAAGGTTCCTTTAATTGAACAACGTTATTACGTTATTACGGTTACTACTACAAGGTTCCTTTATTTGAACAACGTTATTACGTTATTACGGTTATTACGACAAGGTTTCTTTAGTTTAACATCGTTATTACGGTTATTACGACAAGGTTTCTTTAGTTTAACATCGTTATTACGGTTATTACGACAAGGTTTCTTTAGTTTAACATCGTTATTACGTTATTACGACAAGATTTCTTTAGTTTAACCGGCAATATTGCCACCACGTTATTACGATAATACGGAATTCTTTATGCTGTAAATGTTTTTTAGAGGGGGAAGGAGGGGGGAAAGAAAGCAGCAGAATTTTGGGTTCTTGACGCAGAGAGATATAAACAAAATAGAAAGAGGAAAGGAGAATGCGAAACCACACTTAAGGGGGAGGGAAAAGGTATTAAGCTAGAAAATATTATTACGTTATTACGCGTAATAAGCAAAAAAAAAGGAAAATAACGATCCTAAAGCGTGCAGCATATGTTCGCGAATCATGACTCAACCTGCCATTCTGGGCAAGGTTTTTCACAAGGTTGAACTGCGTTGTTCTTGTTGGTTTAGGTTATTTACCTTTCTTAATCAAGGCTGTTACTTTGTTTTTGCCGATTGTTAGGTTATTTAAGTGTCCGAGCTGACTGTGTCCTAGACAGGGTGTTGCCTACTTTATATTCGTTTGCTCGTAGTTTGTAGGACCTTTGGGGGTTTAAATGATCTACTAGAGCAAGTCGCGTTTAGGGTATATACGCAGTTATTACGCGTTTGTTATTTAGTTTTCTTTATAGGTTATTCGCTAGGCCGTTGTTTAGGAGCTACTTTGCATGCCTATTTTGCCCCGGGGAGGTCGGCGTAGTTTCTTACTATTGTGCTGCCTGCAGACATTACGTCATAGGCATAGGGCCGCTTATTATAATCGGTGCCATCGCTTGCGTCACAATTGCTAGAGCTGCTATCCTGTTGTTGTAAAATTTTGGTGATATAATTTTTTCTTGCAGGCCGTAATTGCAAGTAAAGCATGGATGGTGCTCCCTCCTGCTATTAGGCCGTATTTCAATTCTTTATTTAGTTGTTTACTTAGTTCCAGGGCGGATTCTACTGTGAAGAAATATCTTATGGAAATAAACAAGTTTTTACTGTGGTGTAGGACTAGGAAAATTGCGCCACAGTTGCCATTTTCTTCTTCTGTTGTCGCCCTTTATCTATTTGGCTTAGATCAACAGCTTAGGTCCCCGGCCGCAATGGTTTTGGTCCATGCTGCGCTGAAATGGTTCCATTCCTTTGTTCCTGATGATGGCCCCAATCCTTTGGATAACGCTTGTTGCAAGAACTTGATTGAGTTCGCCAAGAGGACAAGGAGCAATCCAGTTAACAAGAAAAAGCCTGTGGACCCTGCCATCATTAGAAGCATTATTGACAGGCATGGCGCTGAGGAAGCATCTTTAAAGGACTTACGTATTGCCGCAATAAGTTCTTTAGGTTTTGCAGGATTTTTCGTTTTAACGAGTTGGCTAATATTCAGCCAAAGCATCTCACGTTTTACGATGGTTTTGTTAAAATTTTTGTGCCAAGGAGTAAAACGGATGTATATAGAGAGAACAACTATGTTTATATCGCTAAGTTAGAGAACAAATACTGCCCAGTAGCTATCTTACGTAGGTATATTGAAGCAGCCAATTTGGATCTGTCTAGTCACTTGCCTTTATTCAGGCCATTAACGAAGAACAAGTTGGGTTATAGTCTTAGGAATGGCAAGTTATCATATACTCGCTGCAGAGAACTATTTAAGACTACTTTGAAAGATTTAGCGATCCCGACAAAGATCCCGCAAAAGTCATTCTTCATATTGGAACAAATGATGTGAAAGCCCGAGACCCTAACACAGTCACTGATCACATCGTTGACCTGGCGAAAAAAATCGAGAATGAATCCAATGCTCAAGTGATTCTATCTGAAGTGGTGTCCAGATCGGATGATGTCCCAAGCGAATCTGTTAACGTTGTCAACAAAAAACTTTGCAAGTTTTGCACTCAGTACGGCTGGCAACTTGTTCAGCACAGCAACATTTCCAATAATGGATTAAATAAGAGTGGGCTACACCTTAACGAGAGAGGTAATAACATCATGTTTAATAATTTTGTTAATTGTCTTGGCGCTCACAGGTCAGCTTGATCCTCACGTCTATCTACAGCTCCTGTTCAGTCTAGCCGAGGTCATCCTGAATCTACCCCTTTAGTGTCAAGCATTTCTCATTCTCCCTTGCCTAAAGAAGCTCACATAGACAATACTAGTTGCGAATCTAATGTCTCTTTTGGGATACCAAACACTAGAGGTTTCAAGATGGCAGCACTTAACATTGCCAGCCTATCAAAACATATTGACGAACTGAGGAACTATATGATCTCTAAACCAGTTGATATATTGGCTATAAATGAAACGCGTTTAGATTGCTCATTCCCGGATTCAGCTGTAAGTATACCCGGTTATTCTCTTGAAAGAAAAGACCGCAATAGAAACGGCGGAGGAGTAGCGCTTTATATTAGGAATTCTATCGCCTATGAAATCATACAAACTCTGGATGAAAAATTGGAATTGCTCTGTGTTAAAGTGATTAAACCGAAGGCCAAACCCTTCATTGTTGGTACGTGGTATAGACCTCCGGGGTCAACCAACGAGATAATGCAGGCTTTCGAGTCTGCTCTTGAGAAACTAGAGCAGCATGATCTGGAAACAAACATCCTTGGGGATTTTAACTGTAATATCGCAGCTATTCCCTTGGATCATCAACCTAAAAAGTTTCTTGACGTATGCAATCTATTTCAGTTTCATCAGCTAATTCAAAGTACTATGCGAATAACTGCAAGTACTGCTACTACAATTGATCTGTTCATAACCAATAATCCTGGTAAATTTACACAATCTGGTGTCTCATCTCTGGCCCCATGGCATACTGTAACTTGCCTCAATGATCCAAACTAATAGAAAGAGTAGCTTTCGACCAGTTCTATGAGTATCTTATAGTTCACGATCTCTTAGCCGACACTCAGTCTGGTTTTAGACCTCGGCACTCAACTCAAACTGCCCTTCTAGAAGCTACTAATGAGTGGTACCTAAACATAGACAATGGTCTCATAAATGGGGTTCTATTTCTCGATCTCAGAAAAGCTTTCGACACTGTAGATCACCGGATCTTACTACAGAAACTTCAACTTTATGGGGTGGATTCCCACACTTTAATGTGGTTTAAGTCATACTTAACTGACCGTAGACAGGAAACATTTGTAAACGGCCAGATGTCAGACTTTTGCCCCATTATTTGTGGTGTCCCACAGGAATCGATCCTGGGACCTCTGTTGTTCTTAATCTATATAAATGACCTCCCCGTGTGCCACCTACACTCTGTGCCAAGAATGTACGCCGACGACACAAGTCTTACTCTAAGCTCGAGTGATCCAGTCGATTTACAATCCAAATTAAATCATGACTTAGCTCAGATTCAGACCTGGCTACAAGCTAATAAACTGAGTCTTAATGTCAAAAAAAACCAAATTTTCTATTATTGGTAGCCATAACAAGTTGGGTAATTTAAACCATCAGTTTGATGTAAAAATCAATGAACATTATCTAGAGAGAGCTAAAACCTACAAATATCTTGGCATTGATTTGGATGAGAGCTTATCGTGGGACTCCCATATTGACAGTGTTGTCAAAAAAGCGTCTGCCGGCCTCGGGGCTATCAAATGCGTCAGGAACTTAGTTCCCCGTGAAACCCTAATAACTATCTATAAAGCTCTCGCCCAACCATACTTTGATTATTGTAGCTCCGTATGGGGCAGCATAGGTGTGTGCCAGTCTGAGAGGCTCCAAAAACTCCAAAATAGGGCTGCACATTTAATCACCTTCTCAGACCTAAATGTTAGATCTTCAATTTTACTCGGTGACCTCGGTTGGGACTGTCTGGAGCAAAGGTGTTCAAAGCAACTAGCGATTAATCTGTTTAAGGCTCTCCACAATCTTTCTCCGATTCGTTTAACAAGCATCTTTAAAACTACATCCAGTGTTCACTCACATAACCTACAAAATTCAAAATATAACCTCTTTGTCCCTAGACCGAGCACTGAAGCAGGAAAACGAAGCTTCCAATATCGTGGTTCTGTTCTCTGGAACAGCTTGCCTTTGAGCGCTAAGACACAGCCCACTCTCGGCTCTTTTAAATTGTCTCTATGTCATTAAATAATAGTTAATAAAGATAGTTTTTTTAATAATAATCTTGTACAGATAGGTAATTTAGTTGGATATTTTAATTAGTTAATTGATTAATTTAGACACGGCTCGATGGAAGAGCATGTAACATGAATGGATTCCGTGTATAAATAAAGTTTTACCTACCTACCTACCATTTGGGCTATGACCCCAAGGAATATGGCCTACATAGTCTGCGTTCTGGGGTGCTACAGCTGTTATCAGTAATAACGCTTCCAAAGCCATTTCTGAGAGGTTCTTAAAACGTTTTAGAGACAGAATGTAATCGTTGAAGCGTGACGAAATATTTAGGTATTTAGCTCATATTTAATATGTTATCTGTTTTTCCTTGACAAATGCTGTAAGATTACTTTTCATCAAAGTGTTAGGGTTCGCACGTGATCCACCCATATCTGATTTCGCCTGGTTTTTTGCGGTTATTTAAGCAGTAAATAATTTACGTTCGTTTGAGCGAAGCGAATTAGAACATAACTGTTCCCCATTGTTGTTGCCTGTGCAATTTGGCACCCAGGGGAAACGCCTACAGTTTTGGTGCGACAATGAATCTGTAGTCGCCATTATCACTTCCGGGCACTCCAAGGCACCCCGTGTTATGGATTTGGTCAGATTTTTGGTTCTTATTCAATGAAACATAATTTCTTGGTACGGCTCGCCATGTTTCAGGCATTTCAAATGATGTTGCTGATGCACTCTCCCGCTTTCAGATGCAGCGTTTTCGGGCTCTCGCTCCTGACACAGATCAGAACCCTTGTACCATCCCGCCTTCATTAATGACCCTTTGAGGGAGGAGGTCTCAACCTATGCTAACTGGGGCCTTGCCAAGAAGACACAAACAGAGCCTACAGCTGTGGGGAAAAGCGTTTCCTAACCTTTTGCCCGATGAATCGTCTCCTCAGTCCATCTGGGGATGTGCTACCTGCCTCCGAAGGGATGCTAGTTTATTTTGCACCCTACTTAGCAAGGATGGTCCGCCATGGCACTATAAAACTTTATTTAGCGGCAGTTTGCAATCTCCACATTACTGCAGGGTACAGCGACCCTATTAAGGGCAAGCTACTATTGCGTAAAGTTTTACAGGGCACACTTCGTTTTCAAGGCGATAGGCACATTCGCCGTCAACCAGTTACACCTCAGGTGCTTTTAGCCATTCGTCCCATTTTGCAGTCTTGGCTTAGTCCCCGGGATTTTGCTATGATTTGGGCTGGTTTTACTTTAGCATTTTTTGGCTTCCTTCGTTGTAGCGAGTTAACCTACTCAGGGGTACGCAAGTATAGGCCGAACTTCGATCTTTCTACTAACTGCATTACCTTTCACCCCAATCTGGCATGCCCACAGTTTGACGGTTCAGGTCAATTCGTCCAAAACTGACGTCTTTAGGCAGGGTAATTCCCTCACAGTAGCTCGTACTGGTCCACCATTTGTGCAGTCACGGCCAGGCAGGAATACTTTCTCTTAGGTAGGCCACCACCAGGTCCTCTCTTGTTCTTCCAATCGGGTCACTATCTCACCCGAGGAGTCGTTTCACACCTTCTTCGGGATAGTGCCAGGGCTGCGGGTCTCCCCTTTGAGAGCCTCAAGGGCCACAGCTTTCGCATAAGGGCAGCCTCAGCTGCGGCTGCTGCTGGTTAGCCAGATTGGCTTATTAAAGTACTAGGTCGCTGGTCTTCCGACTGTTACCAGCTTTACATTAGAACCCCGCAAGCGGTTTTACACTCGGTTGCAACTAAGATGGCTACTGTTTCGGATTACTTCTCTACAAACTGAACGAAATTTTCTTTTTTCTGCTTGGGGGTATGTATTGCTTTGCATGCATTTGTGGCGGTTAAGTCTGCGCAGCGACTTCCCCCAAGCTTGTCGGCTTCGTTGCCTTTATGCATCGCCTGCTAACCAATACTCTTGTCCGATCCAGCATGTGCTGTCTAGCATTTAGCTCGTACTGCTGGGGAGATAAGTGAGGTTGTTTTTGTCACGCAAATTGGAAGTCGCATAGACTAACCAACTGCAAGGCAGTGTTCCCCTCAATATCGCCATCCTGAGAGTGTTTTACTTTGTTTCGCAAGTCACACGCTTATTTATAGCCTATTGCAGTTGTGCTACGTTCCTCAGGAACAGTGACATTAATTGTTGGATAAACAGTGTTTTTACTCTAGGTAACCATTTCAATTTGAACTTTCAGCTGGCCACATCATGCATGTCACACTGTCAATCTCGTCCCTAGAGCTCACTTTTCTTTAAGTCAGCACCATGGATGTGGACCTTTTGAACCTGCATGAACTACTCGTCCCATATTTTCAGCCAATCAGATTTGTCAGATTTGATAATGAGTCTGTGAATCGTGGACTTCCGGCATTGGAGGTGGCCAGAGGCCCTGGTCCTGGTGCAGTTCAAAAGGAATTGTGGGCTCTGGGGACAAGATTGGTCACAACGTATGCTTAGGGTGCCTATATCTAACATAAGTTTAACGAATTGCTATGATTTCAATGCTATTAATTCAAATTTCACTTACCGATGTTTTTTTTTTAACAAAAAAGCTGCCACACATTTAAATTCATGATCAGTTTTGCTGTGTTGTCCTAGAGATTAATGCATTTAATGCCATGGAAGGGGCTATTTTCATGCCAAAGTATAGCATGCCAAGTAAGCTGAAAAAATGCAACAAATTTAAGTTTCTATCCTAGGCTTTTCAGGTAGGAGATGTGATCAGAAGGCTTACTAGAGCAAGGCAAGACAAACACAGTTTTCAAGTGTTTGTTGAAAATCAGCCCTGTTGATACATTCTGTGGCAGAAGGCAAAATCGCAGGAGTAGCTGGCAGCAAATGTCAATTTCACTTTACAGTCGAGTAGTTTCCAGATAAATCTAGCAAGAAGTAAGTGGCACAAATTAGCCAGTAGATGGAAAATTTGTCAACTACCAGCAAAAACCGACAGCGCTATTGAATTATAATTTTCGTATTGGTCAGTTGATTTGTTTGGTCAATCACAATACATAAATCACAAGGGCTAACACTGAATAAGGCTTTGGGGCGATTTAGGACCTTCTGAAAAAGTTGCACTGTCAAGGGTACAGACTCTCAATAACCTAGTAATGGAACCCACACGATGGTCGGTTGCTATGCTAGTCCTCCCATTCCTATCGTAGTTCACGTGATGACACGCTGTCCGCACAGAGCAGGAGAAAAGTTTACGCAAAGAGGTCATTTCAGTTGCTTATTTTAAACTGAATAAAGCGTGCTAAAGCTTATTTTTTTACATTAACAGATAGGACTGGGCTTGCACTCACGGCAGCAAGAAAGAAATTGAGCTTTTTTGTTGAAACTGCCACGAGGTAGCTTGCCTATGAGTGATACAATATGAGCAAACATTGGGTTTTAACAAGCCATGAAGTCAATAGAACCGACCTGGTTTTGGTATTTTTGAGGTCGTCAGAAAATAGAAACAATTTTTCACTTAGGGTACTCTACTGTGGAGGCAAACGGTTCAGCAGAATTAAGCAAAATGCCACTTTTACCTGCCTGTAGGGTACTGTTTTGACTGTTTTGACTGATTTGGTGCCCCGCTTACCCTGAATGCCATGAAACCCTAAGTTGAAAATGAAGTTTAGTTTAAATGGCGTTGTTTTCGCCGATTTCTTCAGATGAAATCAAGGTAAGAAAGTGTTCTGTAAACTCGATTTTCTTCGTTTGCCTCTTTCGTCCACCATCTTGAATTCGTTAGACTGAAGATCAAATGTTGTTTTCAATCCGTAGCCCTGAAGGAGCTCCTAGAAATTGTGGAAGGAGCACGAAATGTAGTAAACAGAAAGGCCATGCGACTCAAATTGACAAATGCGACTCAAAACGACAAATAAATACGTTCTGGAAAACAACTCCAGTGTACAGCATAAATAAACAGCGACAAAGCCTTCAAGAGGACTTTGATAAGCTACAGGTCAAGGAAGATGCCCTTTCACAGAAAGAACAAGATGTCCTCGCTTTGCAAAGGCAGACAGAAGAGCTTGTGAAGGAATCAGGTAAAAACTTAGAGAGTGTGTGTGGTGTATTTTGACTCTATTTAATTCGATTTAATCCTATCAACCGTGATACATCAATAGCGAACATTACATTAGCTGAGTCATCTGAGAACATGTCTGTTGTAGTTGTGCACATTCACTTATAACATTACACTAAGTCTTCCCAGCCAAATTTTGTCATCTAGAAACGGCACTACAAGAGTCAAGGCAAAGCAAACAACTATTGGACGGGGAGATTGCAGAACAGGAGGAAAGATCAAAGGAACTCACGAAAGCACATGAGAAGCTCAGAAAGCTACTGGAGAAAAGGAATATTCCTGCAGACGAAGGACCAATGCAAGCACCACTTATGAAATGATCAATGATTATAAGTCTAGCACTAGATACAGAAGAAGAGAAGAAACAAAAAATATGCTAGAATTTATTCATGGGGGATCTGAGCCATCTTTGTATTGGGCATGGGATTTTTTATCTGCAAATGCTAGTGAAAAAATTATGAGCAAGTTAATGGGCAGTTATAAAAGGGGTAAATTTATTCAGGCGATTTTTGGAAAGGCTATCAGTGACTATCAGAAATCAGAAGAGGCAGTAAAGCAGTCACTAGCATTAAAATATCAGAGCTTTCTGTCACGAAGAAAATATAATCTTGTGTGCAAAACACAAAGTTCTTTTTTTAATGCAGAGAAAGAAGTATGGTTACCATGCAACATCAAGTGTCTTGGAGTTGACCTTAGATTACCGAAGCTCAGCTCATCTGATGAAAGTGTTGACAGATTTGTACAAAGTTTAGACATAGGTCATGTAACCCCAAATCCCTGGGGTATCAGGTGTTTCTCATACAGTGACAGGGTTGGCATTCATGATAATAGATTTGCACCTACGGGTCCCTCATCTTTCACGCAAACCAGTCTGGTTCAATGAAAATGAAAACCATTTCATTTTTCAGTTCTCAGATGATGGAGCACCTGAGACCAGTGAACTTACCATGTCTATTGGAAGTATGGTTTGCTGGAACTTTGGTGATCAGGTGCGAAACAGGGACTTCCAATATTTACTTCACTGTGTAAGTGTTAAAGAAAAGGATGAAATAATGACAGATCTATGGAAGCAGCATACAGAAGAGATGAAAATGTTGTAAGGTAATGTTTTAAATGTTTGTGGCAAGGAGTGTACAGTTGAATTTCAGCCAGGTGCTGACATGTCACAACAGAGTTGGGCTGCCAACGAACTTAACCAGGCAACAACCAACCCTTCTCCTTAAGCCAATGTACATAAAGGGAACACGAGCACCATGGGGGGACTATTGGGGTGGAGAACAGTGACACATGGAAGCCATTCAGCATGGAAATGAGAATTGCTTCTACGGAAAAGTTAGATCACTTTATGGCTTCTCTTCCATCAGCAATGTCAGAAAAAAGCAGGAACACAAGAAAGTTGCAGTACATGGCTGAGAATGGAATCCGGCAGCTAGGCCTCCCAAGGATTGGCCAATTTGCTGATAGGCTTAGACCAGAGCCAATGCACTGTGAGATCAATGCCTGGCAGCATTACATTGATCTTCTTTACTTAAAGGCTGCCAACCGAAGTAAGTTTGACACTTTTACTTCTGTTTTGGGAGCACCTTTAGGTAAGGGAGATGAAGAGACAGTTGATAACGGACGGCGCCAAAAGACCGGTGTGCAAATTTCTGGTATTGACAGTGTTGGTGAACGTGCTAGACAGCAAGAGATTTTGCAGCAATCCGAGCAAAACTTGAGACAGCACTTAGAGCAGGCAGGTATTCAGCATGTCAGGAAAGTCCCAGGTAAGGAGGGATGTTGGCTGGGGTACTTAGCTTCAAGAGTCAGGGAACATTATAATGATGAATCTACAAGGCATAAGAAGTTATCAGTGAGACTAATAGGTAATCAAGCCATAGGTTTGGCAAGATATTCCTATCGTCTAGTTGACACTTTACGGTATGATAATGAAAGTGAGGCACAGAAAATTAAAATTAAAGGTGAGTACTTGAGGAATGCTGGTGGTCTTTTCAACAGGATTGACACCAACTCAGCTCAGGTTGCAGAACTAAAGGAAGTATGTGGAATATATTTTAATTTGGTTTCTCTTTTCTTTCCAAACAGCATCACTGTCACAACATGGACAGTGGGATATGCCATTCCCTGCCATGCTAGTTTGCTGTTCAAGCAGTATGAGGTTGGGTATGGCATAGTCTCTCTGCAGGCAAAGGAGGCAAAACATTCTGGTGTTAAGGAACACTTGACCTTGACAAACAGGTGAAATGTAAGTACCCCTGTAGGTAAGTGGTGGCAGGTAATGCGAAGTAACCATGTGCATTCATTTTACCCCCAAGAACATTAGCCCATGCCCTCGTTTTATACTTCACACTATCAGTCACGCTCTCCACCACACTGTAACCAGTCAAAGGTTTGCAAATGTGGCAGAGATAAAGAAAATGATCTTACTTGTGAGATGTGTTTATGTAGCATTGAGGTTATAACCTGTGCAAGCACTTGAAGACTGGTTGATTCAGTATTGTCGGCATTAAAGCCAGTTGTTTGTAAGCAGTGTAATACTCACTTTGCTGATAACTTGTCACTGTCATCTCACTTGAAGTTCTGTCATGTTGCTGAAGTTAGGAGTGTTACCCTCAATCCAGCTGCAATGACAGTTCCTCATTTGAAAGAAGCTTTACGCAGCACAGGATTAAGCATCATAGGCAACAACGAGGTACTTGTTGGGTGCCTTGAAGGTGTATTAGCAGCGGAAGGTTAGTATGTTGTTTACCAAATAGCACATTGTACCAGTCCTGTTACCAATTTTTGATGGGGGATACGAAGAAGCAGCTTAGGAAAACTGGCTTGTAGTGTTGTCAAGGTTTTGTTTTTCTAACAGTCAGCAGCTGGGGTTCAAACTTCCCTTCCCCCAGCCCTTATTGACGGTCCAGGTACATGCTGTATGGTGGTAGAAATAGGACCAAATTTTTGTAGTCGTCTTAGTGAAGGAGTTGTTTTAATGCCTAACTTGAAACAGACCAACACAGGTAGAGATAATTCACTAAAATGTAGACTGTGTCACCACTGGGTATATCAATAGCCCAGTTTCATAACAGAGAAACACTGATGTCATCTGGATGGTGGCTGATTATATCTTTGCCATTATTTGTTAATGCAAACATTTGTTGTTTTTTCTGTAAATGTTTGTACAGTGTAACCTCTTACATTAGCATCAGATACCTCCCAAAATGGCAGATCTGTTTACCTCTATCTCAGTGATGTGTACAGGGGAAGGAGAGCTTGTGTTGCAGTATCTTTCTTTCAAATTTTTTAACTTTCAGTAATAGCACAGCCATGATATGGAAGCATTTTGATAAACATGATTAATTATGTTTGCCAAAGTGGAAAATAAAATGAGATATGAAGAAAAAATAACAGAAGATGTAGCCAAACACAGGCTGCTTTCCTACATGTATGTAACACTGACCAGTTAGCAAAAAAATTAAGTCAAGAAACGGTGCAACTACACTGAGTTTTGTATATGCGGTGTAAGTTAAATCTGTATCACAGAGGCATATTATCTGCATTTGATACTTCTAGTTAATTTGTACGATACAAACATTGATATTTGTAGGTATTTTTGTTGTGCTATTTAAATCAACTTTTTTGTATAAATAGATTTTAAGGGTTCTTTAGCAGAGAGGTAAGAGATTGATGATTTAACTTTAAGATTTTTAATTGTTATAACTTTATATCAAGATAATGATCAAAAGTGTGATCTGAGTGTTTTTGAGATACCTTCCTCATGGGCAAAATTAGTAGCTTGTAGCTGTTTTATATTTATTTATTACAATTTAACGGTAATTAATTAGTTAATAGACAATAAAAAAGGCCATACAATAAGAACGATTTGTAAAAGAGTTGAGGCGACCCCGTATAAAAACAAATCACCTTATTCAAAATAGATTATGATACAAACATATGAAAAATACTATCACTAACAGCTAACTATATACTAGGGTATTGGAAATATATATTGTAGACTATGATCTATTTATATTGAATTGTTAGTAATTATCTTTCTATAATACTACATGTAAACGTATTTATTAATTTCAATCAGGATAAATGTTGCAGGTCATATTTCAAGTGTGTTGTTGTTGATATATCAATGTCAATACGTCACATAAAATAACACCCTGTCTTGTTGTTCCTCGATTCGTTGCAAAATTATATCTCATTCATCAGCTATTGTAAGCTGGAATCTTTTACAAAACCATTACGGTCATAATTATGTATGTAAAACGTTGTTGTTGCCCACTGTTGTTTCATAGAAAAATCCAACAGAATGGGGGTAGATTCTGTGACAACTACTAACCATTTCCCATTGTAATGTTGTATGACACGACAGCCTTCTGGGATTTCCTCAAAGTGCCTCTTTGAGAGGAAATTTTCGCTTGAAAATCTTGCAGGAGACCATATCTTTGCCACTGTGCCAGCCTTTGAAATCTTTAGGGTTATCCTCTCTCCGTTCCCCTTTGAGATAGATAGATAGATAGATAGATAGATAGATAGATAGATAGATAGATAGATAGATAGATAGATAGATAGATAGATAGATAGATAGATAGATAGATAGATAGATAGATAGATAGATAGATAGATAGATAGATAGATAGATAGATAGATAGATAGATAGATAGATAGATAGATAGATAGATAGATAGATAGATAGATAGTTTATTAAAATTAAAATTGCAGCCAGAGGCTGAATTATATTAATTTTTACAAGAAAGAATAAAATCTATTAATTATAAGAATAAAAACTATAATATCGTCTAGTTACAATTACTATATATAAAAGTGTTCATGAGTCTCTTAGTCTTGGCCATGGGAATATTAAAATTTCTTTTATGTCTCAAGTTAAAATGACATTTATTTCGCGAGGGTAAAAGCTTATATAATCTGTGGTTTTCATTACTGCTAATAAATTCGAATAATTTAGATGTGATTAATTCTCTGCGCGCAGAAAGCGTTTCTAAGCGTGCTTGCTGTAGTGCGTCGCGGTACGATGTAAATGGAAAAATGATACGCATCGCGCGTATCAGGCGCTCCATGCCCCTGCACAAGCACCCAAAGGTGTCTGAAGATTGGGAATGGCATAAACAATACACTGGGACTCACGAGCCCAGTCATTCTTGATCTTGAAAGTTTGTCGGACATGGATGAGCCGATTTCTCGGATAAAACCATCCAATATCGGACCCACTAGCACGAGCTTGTTTCCCGTCAGTTCCTCCAACACCGGGTCCAAATCTTGCATGCTATTACCCTGATATGGGATTCCAGACTCATGACCAAGTCCACCAACTAAGAGTTATGACACAGGAAGATGGTGGGTTAAAGAGACAGCTGTTCGCAAACAAAATGAAATCAGAAGAATCAGTCACCTTGATTGACCTAACAGTTTCTCCAACTGGTATGCCATTTGTGAACTACAGCACAGTACTTAAAGATGTTCACCCCCACTCAGTGAAGTTCAAACACCAATCTCCATCACCCAACACTGCCAAATCCTACACGAGACAAATTTGACTGCGAAACCAGGGAAATCGATACATCTGCTCAACAGCTGTGTTTTTTAGGGTATTCTCAGAGGGTTGTCTAATACTCACCACTTCTTCAAGTCGTGAAAGTGGTGATTTAAGTGGCGCAACTGGTACGAGTTGTACAAGTGGTGAATGTGAGACATTTCAGTGAAACATTTATTGATGCCTTTGCATATCATTATAGACACTTAGAATTTGAGCGTTGTTTTAAGGAAGGGTTCTAGTCAACACATACAACTCGTACGAGTGGTGCAACTGATGAAATCAAGTGGTGAAATTGCATATCATTACTATTACAGTACAGAAGAATTGCGAGGAAGGGGGTTCTTTCAACTGGTACAACTCGTTCAAGTCATTCAAGTGGTGAAATTGCATATCATTGCTCTTACTTACAGTCCGGTAGAGTTGTGAGGAAGAGGGTCCTTTCAAGTGGTACGACTCGTTCAAGTCGTGCAAGTGATGAAATTGCATATCATTACTGTTACTTACAGTCTGGTGCAGCTGTGAGAAAGGGGTTCTCTCAACTGGTACGACTCGTTCAAGTCGTTCAAGTGGTGAAATTTCATATCATTACTCTTACTTACAGTACAGTGGAATTGTGAGGAAGGGGGTCCTTTCAACTGGTATGACTCGTTCAAGTTGTTCAAGTGGTCAAATTTCATATCATTACTCTTACTTACAGTATGGTAGAGTTGTGAGGAAGGGGGTCCTTTCAAGTGGTATGACTCATTCAAGTCGTGCAAGTGGTGAAATTGCATATCATTACTCTTACAGTTCGGTAGAGCTGTGACGAAGGAAGTCCTTTCACCTGATATGACACGTTCAAGTCGTTCAAGTGGTGAAATTTCATAGCGGAGCTCGCAGAGCACCATGGGTAAGCAAATTTGGTAACCCGCTGATCCGAAAAATTATGGTTCTGACGTCAGCCTACGTCCGTCCGTCCGTCCGTCCGTCCGTCCGTCCGTACAGACTCTGGGGGAGGGTGAGGGGAGTCCCAAGACAACCCTACCAGGGGAGGCAGAATGCCCTTTTTTTTCTTGTAGCTGAAGTAAACAATATGGCAGCTGGTTCCTCGTCCGCTCAATTTTTCAATACAATATTAAATTGTAAAACATTCTTGGAATGAAGACTTGTAACAGTTCATCATGAAAAGGAGAAGGATTGCTTCAATCTCGATGGCGCATATAGAAGATATTGGAGAGCTTGAAGGCAAGAAATCCTTGTTCGAGGACCTAAGCTTACTTGTTTTTTTTTCAAAGCTAAGGAGATCTGGAAAGAACCCGGCGACTTTCATTTAGATTTTCAAGTCCTTCTTTCAGTTCAGTAGTAAAGTAAATTACAGATTTGATTGTGGATTTACATAGTAAAAATTGTTTAATTGAGCGACTTAACATGCTTAGTAAATTACGGTAATTCTCTTAAAACTTGTTTAAAATATCTGTGAAATTACCTTGTAGTTCCCATTCGTCGGCTTGTGAGTAACTTCACTCGAGGGGAAAATTGAATGCAGTTTGCTTTCCTAGGCAAACAAGTGCTCCGTATGTGAATGACATTTCATGTGTTTGAAGGTTTCTTGTCCCTTTTTCTGTGTTTATTCATTAAAGGAATTTTCATAAGTGAGCAATCTGATATAAGTTCTTATATGCCCAATTTTCTTTTGAACTTTAGTGCATAATTTTCAATATTTTGCTTTGAGCAATTCTAGTCAGTAGTGTATTTTATTCGAAAAATAGAAGTTGTGACTATTCTAGATTGAGTCTGTGTTGTTCTTCTTTGGCACCACATATTGGGTTGTTTTGACTGATTCGTAATTTAGTATTCAACACCTGAAGAGTCTGTCGTCAATATTTCTTTATTAAAGGAGCTACGTCACGCATAATGCATCTTGAAAGAACTGGCAAGTTTTTTCAAGTTTGTCATTTGTAATCCATCTTAATCTTCCTCAGTCATAACCATCCTTGTTTAGTTTTGGTTTATTCTTACTTCTTTGGTGTTTTCCTACCTTAGGAAACTATTATTGCGAGGTTTCCCTCAATACAAAAATAATTTTGTCGGAGCAGAAAAGTTAATGAAAATACCGTGACACAGTTCCTTTAAGTTTATAGTCTTAGTGTAAAGCTCCATATGTTTTTTCGTTCAGTTGTGAAATATTTTATCTTCCTTATATTTTTATATATTTTTGGTTTCTTCATTTGAAGTGAAGGACATTTCTGTCCCAATTTAGCAACTAAACTTAGAATCACCGTTTCAGCGAGTGAGTTCAGTGTGGCATGTTTTCATGTTCGTTTGTTTTTAACCGGTAAGCCATTTCAGTGTGTCTTTAGTTACAGATTTCAATGAAATCTTTATTTAAGTAACTATAAGCAAAGCATTTCTCGGTTCAAGTCTATTTTGTTTAAAATGAGACTCTAAAAGCTTCCTAAAATTAGTTCAGGGTGTGTTCTTGAAAGCGCCCGATTAATACTTCATGGGTGAAAAACTTGTGTCATTTTCTCTTGATAATTATACGCGTGCTTGAAAGTTTTCGAGAACATTTTTTGGGTAATTTTTTGTCAGTAAACGGTTTGATGACGGGAAACTATTATTTATTTTAGAAAAATAGATTTCGAGAAATGTTTCATGGTTAACAGAATTAAACACCCAGAGGGATGCACTGGAATCAGTGAGAAATGTGTATTTGCAGGGAAATTCTGTCAAGTCATTACCGGGAGCAACTTAAGTGGATTTTTTAGCAATTGTAGTTTTACAAGTACTCTTCTTGAACTTAATTAACTAGTTTTCGAAAGAATGCTACAAGAAGAGCTGTCGGTGACAGTCGTGCTGAAGTCTCCTCTTTGAAGAAAAATTAGCCAAGTCACAGTTTTCTCAGTGGTCCACATGTTTTCCCTTGCTGTTTTTCACCTCTTGGCGAATAACTGTACAACTAAAATTTAATGTATTTTACAGGCCAACAAGCATGAGAGAGAGATGTTGAGCTCCGCTTTTAGGCTTGGCTAAATCTATATATTATCATTACTCTTACTTACAGTCCGGTAGAGCTGTGAGGAAGGAGGTCCTTTCAACTAGTACGTCTCGTTCAAGTGGTGCAACTGGTGAAACTGTATCTCATTATCGACACTTAGAATTTGAAGAGAGTTAAAACAACTTGTAAGACTTTAACAAATTGTAGAACTGGTAAAACCACATCGCATTGTAAAAGGGTTGAATTCAACTCGACGATCACATGGTTACATGGGATACGTGAGCCATTTTAATTTGAGTTTTGCCGTTTATAATGTTATTAAATATTCAGTCGGTCTGAAATTTGCATACGTACGTTTGTTGTTTATTTATAGAATGAAAACAGTTCGCGGTAGTTTGTCGGGCGTGTGGGAATTCGGGATTTAGCATTTAGCATCTTTTCCATGAGTGTGTAACAGAAATAAATGTCTACTCTGCAGGCTAACATTCGTTATATGAGAAATTACAGTTTGATCCGATTAGAATATGCTATATCGAACGGAAATGGGGAGACTCAATTATGAAGTAAATGTGTCAGTGGAGCATTCATTGTGTTGTTTATGATTCTGAAATGTCAGGGAAACTTTGGTATCAGGTTTTAAAACATGCACTGTAATGTTTTATTTAGTGATATGGTGCGGGTGGCATGCTATTCAGTTTGGTCTTAGTGGAGGCATGGGAATGGCATTTATGTAGTCTCGCAGTACTATAATACTCATTACCCAAGGGTTTTGTCGTAAGTTTTGGGTGGAATCATTTGCAGCATACGCGTATAGCTGTTGCTTTGGCACGTGCGAATTTTCTGTTGTTTTTTGGCTAAAAACAAAAGAAAATTCCCACGTGCTAAAGCAACACCTATACGCATATGCTTCAAATGATTCCACCCTTTATGTGTGAATGTGAAGTGGATTTTAAAATGGGTTTAGGCTCACTTGCCGTAACAGTCGTTTAACTTATTCGTGGAACAATATCTAACAATTGAAGGGCCCGGTGGAAAAAGGGCGTAAGTGATGATTGCAGGTTGAAATTCTTAATTGCTGCTATTTAGCTGGACATTGGCACACAGGCTGGTTTTCCTGTAAGGAACATTCTTGCGCAGTTATTTCTTGACCTGAGAGCTTCAATTTGAAGAATTAGCGTATTACTTTTGCTTAAAACTGACACAAAGAAAACAACAGGACCGCAGATTCTAGGTTGAATTCCTTTGTTTTAGTTCAGGCAGAGAACAAAAGAAATCTTTCACGCATCACTTGAGCGAGTTCAGTTCAACAAAACTTTTCACGCAAAAGTAATACGCTAATTCTTCAAATTTTAGATCTCAGGTCAAGAAATAAGTGTGCAACAGCATTCCTCACATGAAAACCAGCCTGTGTGTCAATGTTCAGCTAAATAGGAGCAATTTCAATTTTAACCTCAAATCATCACTTACGCCCTTTTTCCACCGGCCCTTCAATTGGCGTTTGATAGTCAAAGTTGAACCAAAGCAAACACTGGAATTAGTGTTTGGAATGTGTAATACTGTAGTTTATCAGCTATTTCAGTGGGAAGTAAAATGACCCTAATATGCATAATATAGTTCATCCGAAGACTCGATTAGGAAGGAAAGTTATTGGCAATGTTTTTGGAGCTGTAGTTATAGAGCGATGTTTTGAAAAAGAGTAAAGTTGTTCTGTTCGAATATTTGAGAAAGGTGTTAAATTTTATTCCAAACAAAGTAATATTGGGAATTGCATGTCATGAAGGACACTTCGAATATTTTCAGCCAGTACGCTTCACTCTGAGTTTGGGCTGAAACAGTTTGTTGATCTGTTGTCCGTACAGACCGTATAGAAAAAGTAATAGACATATCACCGGCTTGTCTTTCGTGTATCACGCTCGTTTCGTACGCGCGCCTATTCCCTTAGCCAGTTTCACAATGCTTCAGTACAAGCAGCAATCAAAATAACAGTTCGCTTTTAGAACTCTATCATCAGTTTGCGCAACACTTATAGAACAAGTAATGGACATATTATCGTCTTTTATTTCGTGCACCTCGCTTGCTTCCCACCTATGTCTTTTGTGTATCTTGCTTGCTTCGTTTCAATGCTTAAATAATGAGGCAAAATCATTGTTGCCTTCCCTTGGCCAGTTTCGCAATGCTTTATTGGAGGGAGTGATCAACATAACAGTTCGCTTTTAGAACTCTGTACTCAGTTTGCGCAACGCTTATAGAACCAGTAATAGACACATTACCGCCTTCTATCTCGCTTTGAATCGATTATCAATTTGCACAACAATTATAAAACAAGTAAGAGACATATTACCGCCTTCTATCTCGCTTCGAACCTATTATCAATTTGCACAATGCCTATAGAAAGAGTAATGGACATATTACCGCCTTTAATCTAGCTTTTAACGTATGTCTTTCGTGTATCTCGCTCGCTTCGTGCGTACGCTTAAATTACAAGGCCCCAATTTCACAAGCCTTAAATAGAAGCAGTAATCGACATAACGGTTCGCTTTTACAACCTATTATCAGTTTGCGCGATGCTTATAGAACAAGTAATAGATATCTGACATATTATTGGCTTCTTTTTCGTGTACCTTGCTCGCTTCGAACATACACCGTTCGTGTATGTCGCTCGCTTCGTACATAGCTTAAATTATGAGGCAAAATTATAGTTGTCTTCCTTCGGACAGTTTCAAAAGGGTTCAGTAGAAGGAGTAATCCACATGACAGTTTGCTTTTAGAACTCTGTAATCAGTTTGCGTCATGCTTATAGAATGAGTAATAGACATGTTATCGTCTTCTATTTTGTGTACCCGCACCCGCATATGTGCACGAGCTCGATGTTCAGTTTGTTTCATGCAACGAAAGTTTTCGGGTCATACGCTTAAAGAATGAGGCATAGTCGCGACTCATACGAGTTGACCGGGCCCCTGCCTTTCTTAATGAGATGCAGTTTCACCAGTTGAACGAGTTGAACGACTCGTACGAGTTGACTGAGCCCGTCTTTCTTAATGACATGCAGTTTCACCACTTGAACGTGTTGTACAATGTCGTGCGAGTTGAGTGGGTCTCTGCCTTAATGAGATGCAACGACAAGTAACACTTCATTTTATGTCGCTGAAAGTACCATATCACGACTTGAACAAATTGAACCACTTCTCACCATTGTTTTACGACTCCTACGACTGGTACGAGTTGAATCACCACTTGCACAACTTGAACAAGTGGTGAGTATTGGACATGCTTGTATTCTCAGTGGATCGACCAGGCCTGGATACTCTGGCTAGCTGTATTAAGGCCTTAATGTAAGTAATTTCTACTGACAGCATAAATGCACTTTTGCTTACTTTTACTCGTAAATATCACAAAGTTACTGTGTATATTTTTCACTGTCTGCATAATGGTTTCACGTCTTTCAGTTAGCAAGGATGTCAGTTAGCACATAAACAATATAAACAATAATTCAAACTTTATCAGGAAGGCTGGTTTACCTCCGAACGACTGGTTTTATTACTTCATTTCTGAGAAAATAATTGTCCCCTGAATAAACTGTAACCTTTGCTCTCGTGAAAACCCGGAATGGTCATAATTTAATAAAGCATCTGATGCAGTTCGGCTCCTGAGTTTCACAATGTCGCAATGTAAATCACGACCATGCAGAGTCACAATGATGCAAACTGCAGATAAGTCAGTTAAATGGCGAATTTGCTGTTCAACCTTAATATGACCTGCTTTAACCTTTTTTTAGCGTTCCAACCCCACCTCAGTGCCTCAGTGCATTTCTGTGGTGACCTTGCTATGTCTTAACTTAAAGTGCCCCTTATCATTTACATGACACTTATATTTTATGTTGTCATGTGTATTGCATTTGCATGAATAAAATGCTAACGCTAACGCTTTAAGTATATCAGAAGAAAGTTATGTAGGACATTTGAGAATAATGTTGAACAGACACATTCTAAATTTTCAGAACAATATTTAGATTGCATACAGCCATATTTGTACAACGGTCTCCCGCTGAATTGTGTGTTTCCAGGAAATACTCCCCCATGAAAGGTTATTACAAAGTCTGAAAGGGAGAAGTGTCTTCAGTGCCCACTTAAAAGTATGACAATAATGAACTGGAGTTTCCTGAGGGGTTTGGGTTCAAACACAAATCCTTAATCTGTGCAGGTCTGTGTGTGCACTGAATCAGGTTAGGAATGGAGACAGAGACTAATGTAATGGTTCACTATTCACGAACATTTGCTGAATAGACTCTTAAGTGACAAAGTAATATTTCTTTATTTTCTATATAATTCCAGGATTGCAGGCGCCCTCTCTTGAATCCTCTGTTGTCATTAAAAATGACACCAACGGCAACATTGTGTCCCTGGCACAAGAGCTATCACTTGTAGTGCTATCAAGAGTGAAAGAATGCCGGAGAAAAAGTGAGGCACCTTCGCCTAAGGCCAGACACGACACTATAAAATCGGCTCTGGTCATCCTCCAGGCAACAACTGGGAGGGATAAACCTGACCAATCTGAATTTGAAATGTGTTCTCAAAAAATTATCTCCCTGGTTTCAGAGCTCCCTGGTTTCAGAGCTAAAGACCTAGACTACCAATCCGAAGGGATGCATTTAAGCCTTGGGTATGTGCTTGGTTGTGTGCACTTTTAGCATTCTATACAGTCAATGAGTAGAGACATGTTAGCCTAGTGGTTAGCACATCAGACTATCAAGCAGATGGCCATTGGTTGAATCCTGCCGTTGTCGTTAACTTCACTTTGTCTCTCTTGACCCAAGTATATAAATGGTTACTAGCAACCAATGGGTAAACCTAACAAAATCTCGGGTTAATGCTGCAATGGATTAGCCAACTGTCCAGGGGGTGTAATGATGCTCCTAGTTGCTTCATGCTACGCGCCAGCCTGCACCGATGAGATGCATGGGTCATTCAATTCATTGGGCACAGACTTTACCTTATACATTCAATGACAATAGAGAAAATTTGAAAAGTCACAGCGAGAAGCCTGTTCAAGTTTAGTATTTTGCTTCAGTTTAAATGTAAATGGATTTATGGTTTAATTGTTATTATCATACTCTTTCTCTCTATTATTATGCAGACTTTTAACAATGTCCTCCTTTTTTGTTGTTTCAGGGCACTACCCTGATGATACTGAAAAAGGCCTACTACAACAGAAAGCCTGTGGTAAAGCCATGGGCCCCAAAAAAATGCAGAAGCGAAATTAAAGGATTATCAACAGAGGAGGGCCATGACAAGCAGCTTATCTGGCTTTCGTTACTTTTAAGGGACTCGCACTATATAGAGAAATGCTCGCGCAAAATGGCGTAATCATGTCTACGCGAAATGACAAATTTTTGGCGTGAGCAAATTAAAGAAAAGAAAAAAATGAATCTTTTCGAATTTGTCAATGTTATTTTCTCGTTAGAAAAAAACAATAGAGTGGTTGAAAGCAAGAGAGTTGTTGAAATCAATCCATACCTGTGAAGATTGTAAAATTCCGTGTTCATGGACGAAGGATTCCGCGAAGAACGACAAGTACTTTTGGTGATGTTCGCAATGCAAAAAAAAGTATTCAATTCGTCGCGGCAGTTTCTTCGAGGGCAGTCACCTCAGTTTACAGGTTCTCCTCACAATTGTGTACCTGTTCTCATTGAAGATTCTGTTGTATATCTGTGAAAAACTGTTGAGTGGACTGGTTTCACATCGAGTGTTGATAGACTGGTTCAACTTTTGTAGAGAAGTTATGGCGATGAAAATACGGCGAAATCCGATCAAGCTCGGCGGTCCAGGCAAAATCGTGGAAATTGATGAATCTAAATTTGGAAAGAAGAGAAAATACAATCAAGGAAGGATGCCAAATCCTGGATTCTGGGTATTTGGAGCAGCTGAACAAGGCAGCAACAATTTCGTACTGTGGGTTGTTGAAAGGCGAGATAGAGAATCACTGCAACCGCTGATCCAAGAAACAATTCTTCCTGGAACAATGATTTATTCCGATGATTACTCGGTTTATAGAAACCTAGATCAAATCGGCTACGGACACGAAATTGTAAACCACTAGGTAGAATTTGTAAATGAAAATGGAGCACACACAAACACTATGGAAGGTTTCTGGGGTGTTTGGAAAGCAGATTTCAAACAGATGCGCGGATGCTGTAATATTGAAATGTGTCGATTACACTTGTACGAAATAATGTACAGAGGTCGTTATCCAGGAGAGATTTTCACCTCACTTTTGAAAGATATTTCGTTCTTTTATAATGTGTAAATTTGGAACTTTTTATACTGTGTAAATTTGGAATTTTTGGAACTTTTTTGAATAATTTGTAATTAATGATGACGCGTATTAAATTCTCATGTTGACGCCATTTTGCGCGAGCATTTAGAGTTGTTTTTCTCTGTAAAGCGCGAGTCCCTTAAAAGTAACGAAAGCCGCTTATCTCTGAGATGCAAAAAACAAAACAAGACTTGCGAAGGATTTACAGCCTCATGCGAGTGTTTTTCAATCACCACAGGAAGTGGACACAAAAGCTGCAAGGGAAAGGGACCACAAGGCAAATCCTGGAAACATACCCAGGATCTAAGCACCATGAACAGGTGACAACTGCAATTAGGTTTCACAACCTTAAGGCCTGGTCAAACAGTGGCAAAATGTGTGAAATGTTGCATCTGTTTGACCAAGGCTTCACAGCGCAGCTGGCATAATATTATGAAAGCTTTGGTATTTTCTTCTTCTAACTAATTTGTGGTACTGCACATTTAGGTTGCATGTCTTGTTTTACCATATAAAGATCTTGTCAGGCAAATTGTAACGATAAAAACTATAGACATACCTGATGTACCATTATATCTGGTGGCATTTTGGTACTGACTAGTTGTGAGTTTTTGAGCGTTACAAAAGCATTAAACCAAATAATTAATCTGATACACCACAACAGATACTAACAACTCAATTAATTAAGCAATTAGATCAATCAGAACTCAGAGCAGTTACATGTCAACAGCACCAAGCTTCTGATTGGTGGATAAAATGGTGCAAGCTTTTAAACCAATCACAAAGCACATAAGTTTGAAAGTACTTACTTTTCAACACTCAACTGAAAACTGCTGTATCGATTAGAACAACAATACTTCATTTGTTCTCTTCTAAGATCATGCTAGAAACTCCCCTGATCACAGACAACATGAAATACGCAGAGGCTTGGTTAGAAGTGCTTCCAAAAATATGTGGGTTTATCTCCACACTGTGGGGATATTCTTGAAGCTGAAGAAGTGGATGACATTGAGGACTATGATGATGGTAAGCTAAAACAACATGAATACTAAGTTATATACGAGTCTGAGGCATGTCCACCAGAAACAGTGTTATTTATCTGAAGAAAATTTCAATCAATTATTATTTACCAGACAGTTTACCCCCTCCACCCGTCTGGTTGACACAATTAGGTCAAGAAAGATGTTGAAGACCCCAAAAAGAAAAGATTTAATGAGGCTGAGGTAAACAAGTCAGTTTGTAGGGAAGTTGTCTTTTCATGTCAGAAAGTTAACTTAGGGTATATATATGATGTTGTAGAAATAGAAACAGAAATTGTACGAAAATGCATTGCACTGTGTTATACGAACATCTTAAGTTCTTGACAGAACAAATGTGACTGTAAATATAAAAATAAGCTGTTCTCATAGAAAAGATGCTTCAATCTGTGGGTAACATTTCAAGTGTCATGAAATTCTGGGACTCCTCTAGCCTTAACAGCCACCAACTTTGAATTAGTGATCAATCAAAAGCGTTATTTCTCAAGCATTCTATAATTTCTTATCTTACATTGCAGATGCAAAAACATCAATAGCCTTAACGGCCCTTCCAAGAGCATGAGGCATTAAGGAAGACTTTGTCCTCCTTGTGAACGTGAGACAAACTGAAATACAATATGTTTGGAAGGGACTGTGATGTCCTGTATTTTTTGGCAAACAGTGGGATACATGAAGCACTACATGTAAGTCTGAAATTCTCACAAAGGCGTGGGTTTTTATTCCTTGGGTGATCATTCTAATCTGTCAAGAATTGAGTATTTTGCAGAGTCACAGTTAGGGACCCAAGCTGCTAACCCATTTCGCTGATCAGACAAACACATCTTATGTGATTGTTTCAATATCTAGAACGAGACAAAATTGGCCAATTTCACAATATGCATTATTTAACAACTTACCTGATATAGAACCACCTTCTCATCAATGTGCAATGGCGAGGTTAATGCGTCTGTATATAAAAAAGACTGAAATCTCGACAAAGTACAATGGCAACCTAAATGCATCTGTATATAAAGAAAACTGAAATCTCGCCGATATACAACGGCAAGGGAAATACGTCTGCATATCAAGAAGACTAAAATCTGGCCGATGTACAATGGCAAGGTTAATGCATCTGTACATAAAGAAGACTGAAATCTTGCCGACATACAACAGCGAGGGTAATGTGTCTCTACATAAAGAGAATATAAGGCTTGTGGGATGTGGCTAAAAGTGAACAAAGTCAGAATACAGCGCAAATGTGCTCAGGTAAACTATAGCCACTCAATAGGGCACAAATGGCCATGTCGGTAGTGGGCATTACCCCTAACTCTACCAGAAAAAATAGTGAGGCCAAGCTTAGCAGCTCATCATCATGTAAGGCCTTATCAGCACGCCATGGCAAATACTCAGGGTACACAAAGAAGACTGAAAACTCGCCAATGTACAACGGTGAGGTAAATGTTTCTGTATACAGTTATAAGGGAACTTGACATCTCGCCAATGTACAATGGCGAGGTAGACGTTTCTGTATATAAGGAAGACTAAATCTCGTCGATGTACAATGGCGAGGGAAATGATTCAGTGTATACGGAAGACGGAAATCTCGCAGATGTACAACAGCAAGGTCAATGTTTCTGTATTTAAGTAGTGCAGAACATGTTAATTCTGATAGTTGATAAAAGTCAATCGCTGTCGATCGCTGTTGATAGTAGTTAATTGATAAATATCAAAAATCAATAAAAATCGATCCCCCACTTTCTTGTGATTATCTGGCGATTTTGATCGATTTTCAGTGTTACTTTTCGATTTTGATCGATTTAAATCAACAGGTGTTGAAATATAAAAACAATGTATGGCGGGAGACAAGACCACTTCTTGAACGCGGATTAATGAAGGAGCATTGGCTGCATGTGTACATCTTTGAACTGTTGAACTGATTAAAACACTGATTAAAATAAACTGTCAATTACTTTGTCTAGCCAGACTTTTTATGTGTCCACACTTTTTCCACTCCTGGTCTAATCTTTGGCCCATTCCATCCCCCATCCCCCATCCCCTTGCAGGAAAAGCACCTCCTATCGGTGCTGACCAAAAGAAATGTACCCTAGGGAACGTCAGTTCGGATCACGTTACAAGGCAACTTATATTTAGCTGAACGAACTGCCATTAATCATTTCTCAAGGTGAACATTCAAATTTAAATTGAATAACAAACCACCTGGTTGCTCAGGTTTTTGTATAACTTTATTGCCATACAGCTGATACAGATCACACTTCAAAAGAAATCTTTTGAGCTGTTATTGTTTTGTTTACATCTCGTCAATGTACAACGGTACAGTATTGAGTCTTTCATTATACAGACGGTTTCAACACACCATTGATCAATAGTAACATATTGAGTCCTTCATTTTACAGATAACTGGACATCACCGATAATCAACAGGGGACGTTCACAAGTTCATTGCGAGCTCTTTTTAGGTGAAAGTTCCTCGTACCGTTTTGCAACCGAACCCAGCATACCATTTTCCATTATCACATCAACACAAGTTAAATAGAACTAGTAATAGTTGACACTACAGCTGCCCTTGCTGTTAAGAGGTTTTGTGATGGTATTTATTAATTTTGAAGGTTTCCTTTTTCTTGATTTACTTCGAAAATCTTTTGTGTGATATTTATTTTTCTGTAGTATAATTTAGGTTTTAGATCGTTCCTGCAGAGGCAGGCCAAGTTGAGATTAGTACTCAGTCCAGTGCTAAGAGGTTTCATGAACCTATGGAATCACGCCAGTAATGCAACACATCGATCACTCATGCAAATGAGCTCTGTTTTTTCTGTCAACCATGGAACTTCTCTGTGCTTGGGTAATTGCTTGGGTATTGTTTGGGTGCAAATTAGTCGAACCTATCAATTGAATGAGGGACAATAAAGGAAAAATAAGCAGCAGGAGAATAAAGGTGAAGCTACTTGCGCGAGTCGCGTGCCTCAAACAATTTGTTCGTCCTATATTGCTGAAATAAAACTTTTCTTCTTCGATAATCTAAGTTCTTTATAAGAACAAGCATTGTAGTGGAAAGTTTATAGGGAAATTGCACTCAAATGCAGGAAAGCGACTTCCCGGGACATGGAAATAATTTCCTTATATGCAATGTAACATTATACACCTTAAACTATAGTTTATACTGCTCACACTGAGCAATATTTTTTCTAGGCCGTGTATTGAATAAGAAGTTTCATTTCCCTCTTAGATAATTCTTTCTTTACTTTCTCTCTAGGGACATCTGCCACATGGAGCGGACCACGCACTTTCCTCAGCGCAATTCTGCTGCGTTTTGTAAGTCAATATAAAGTTAGAAAAAGCGTTACCACGAACATTAAAAGCCACACCGTAGGAGTTCCTATCTTGGAAATGTGGTCTTTGGTTACAGTTAATAATAAGCCATGAGTAGATTCAATCTACCATTAGCCTGATTTGCATAAATGTTTTTGGTGGCCTAAGTTTGTTATTGAAAGAACCACGAACGTGACTTTTGATACAAAATGGGCTTTCTCGGACGCATTTCGTACATTACAAGCGAGATTTTCCACAGAGACAATCAACCATATGACTTGAATCAAGTAAAATCGCAAAAGCGGCTACTTTTGTTAATGTGCTGAAATTTCCTAGTCACCCAAACTATCCTGCAATGTCTGAAAAGTTATAAATAACGAGGTCACAACTCGACTTGCAACTGAAATATTGACCTAGAAATTTCACAACAATTTCACTGTTTCCATGAGCTTTTGCTGAAGGGAAGTTCTAGTGTTGTTGTGTCTCCACGCAACCTAATGCAACATTGTAACGCAATATTTCTCGTGAGTTAAAAACCCAAAGGGTTTTCTGGTGTTGAGATTCACTCGTTCGCTAAGCAATTCTTCCTTGTTTATGGACCAAGGCTTTCAGTCACCCAGATTGATCTGTGTGGACAAATCGTTTCCAAATGATTTCTGTATATTAAATGCGTGTCTAACAAATAGTCTTACACAGCATCTCTGGAACTCAAACTTTTCCTTCTCATGGCCTGACAATTTACGTTGGCTTTCTACAGGAATAAAATGAGGCAAACGAAAATAAAAACTACAGTTTCTCTTTCGCCTTCAAAACAGCTCCTCTTCGGGAAGGAAGGAAGTCCTCGCAGTATGACTGATGGCAAAACAACCTACGGGTTTTCTATGAACACCATGCATCCCCTAGATAGAGATTTTTTATTTACTGACACCGTCACATGACCCATATGTTTACTGATGCTACGTCATCATTACCCAATTATTCTGTTCGGGGCATTTAGTGATGCAACATCATCATTGCCCGATTATTCCATGCGCGCCCTGTTCTGGTAAATCGAGACTTGATCTGGTATATATACTGTATAATTCAACTGTAAGTACTTAACTTCTCTTTACTTTATATACGTGCGAGCTATAAGGATGCCTCCTCGGGATTTTGCCTCTAGGCAAAATCCCTGCAGGAGCAATTAGAATTATTTCCCAAATGGACCAAGGCCATGGCCTTTTGGATCGATTCCTTTTCCTGTTTCCAGTCTGCCTGCACCCATCAACAGCAGCAACAGAAATGGCCCATTCCTGGTTTCAGTCTGAGGAAATGCCCCAGAAACAGGTCTCTGACATCTTTCTGGAAATGTATGACTTCCATGATCACAACACGCCATCCTATTGCACTTTCTCAGAGGAGAGTACACAAAACCTGACCACATTACAAGACGATTTTATTGGGGATGTCAATGATGCCATTAGAGAAGGAAACATGCCGCCAAATCAAAGAAAATTGACCTGTTGTTGGCTGTCGCCATCAGCATCCACGTTTGAGTACACCACTTTTGAATTACTGTGTGGCAATAACTCCGTGGTTCGTGCAGATTTTTTTGCAATCCGCCAAAAAAGTTCCTGCAAAATAAAATTACTGCAAATGTTTTCCTTCCACTACATAAATTGTACACAAAAATACTGATCTCAGAAAGAAACTGCTACAGACAACTCAGTGGATAATACATCACGTGACACTAGTTATTCTCGATCCTTTGTAATAGAGTGACATTGATCAATCTGTTTTACATTCGCATGTTGTTTTAGCTGTCTTTCGTTTGCATGTACTCAAATAAAAAACAAAAATGTTATCACTTCTATATGAACGCGCATTCCAAAAAATTGCAATCGTAAAACTTAGTTCCTGCAAAACACAATTTGCAGAATTAAACTCGCGCAAAAATTTAGTGCCACACGGTAACACATTGTTATGGAGGTCACTCCCATTATATTTCATTGTTATACTTCGGTACCTAACTAGTTGGGGTTAGGGGCATTACACTTAGTTAAGCATTCAGTGTCACTGACGCCAACATTTAGGAAACTCAAAATAATTGTTATATTTCTCTAAATACATACAGTATTGTGCAAAAGTAATGCAAACGAAATTCGACGAATTACGCGAATATTCGACGAAAATAAGCGAACTTTCATTTGGAGCGATATTTCGACGATATTTCGGGAGACCTATTGTTTGCATGACGACGATATTTCGCCTGACGCTGCGATATTTCGAGCGAAATTTCGTGGCACTTGGCAGCTGTGCCAGCGAAATTTCGTGGCACTTAGCGATATTTCGAGCGAGTTGTCGTTTGTAGTAAGCGATTTTTCGCTTGCTCTGAATGACTCATCTATCTTGTTTCGTTTTATTTCGTTCATGTGTGAGCAGTCATGCGACGAGACGTAAACATGTTGGAAGCGAATTAATACACTCATTTTGTAAACACAAAGTCAATGACATCTTGAATACAAGTTTCACATTATGGAAATGAAACTTACCTGTTCATGGCCTCCTGTAGAAAGTCGAACTTAAATTCACTGCACACTGACATGACTTCCGGCGACATTATTTACTTTTTAAGATATCATTCCCTAAGTTGAATCACAAACGCGGCGGCTTTGTCACGGGCATGTGAGAACTTCCGATCCAGTCTTGAGAAATTAATAGCCGATTAGCGGTTCTTGGTACTGCATACACCAGACTTTAAAAGCTGATCGTCTCTTTTTGTTAGCATTTCCGGAAAGGATAAGTTATAGCATCAAAGGGCAAAGTAGTTCGAAGTAGCAGAGTTATTTGAAACTTATGCGCCACTTGAATCAATAATTAGTGAAAGTGTTTTGTTTACACATTTTACCCGACCTTTGTCAAACGGACGGTGCCTTTCTGTCACGAAATCTGGAACATTTCTTTCCCAACGCATGCTTGAATGCAATTAGTTAAGCTTTCTTGTGGCAGTTTTTTGATAGGTTTTTGTTGTTTTGCGTAAATTTCAACGTCATTTCTCACCTGATTTAAAATGTGACACAGACCAGACGTGACTTCTCAAAGGTGTCGCGAGTGTAATTAGAAGTGCGATGGTTATGCAAATTCGGTTGTGTTTCCGAACATTTGGAAATTTGACGTTAACTTAATATCTTATTCCGTTGTGACCTTTGCATGAAATGCTTTCAATTCGTTAGCATTACACAAGTATGAGAGAGGTAAGGTCGTGGAATTGACATTTCAAGTTTATGTACGACATTCAGTCAAATGAAACGTTTTGTTAACATTTGCATGCATTAGCGCATTTTGTAGTGCGACTTTTACACGTTATCCTTTTTATCCCAACGAAACATTTCCTTCCCAAGCGTGCTTTATCACATATGTTTCATTGATATACAGATCTCATTTCAAGTTTACTTTATTACAAGTCAACATTTATGATAAGTGATTGTTACCGTTTCTTGTATCCAGCGCCAATTAATATACTTGCCTACTCTTCCTCACTGGAATCGTTACGTTTCTAAACATTTCAGAAATTGGACATGAACTATAAATCTAAACCATTGTGACCTTTAGAGGTTATCCTACGTTTCTTTTAGTTAACATTACACATGCATTTAAGAGCAATAAGGTCACGAAACATTTGAACTTTATGCGCTAATGTCGACTGAAGCGCTTTGTTTACGTTACATTTAGCGCGACTTTCCACGTAATACTTGTCACGACACAAACATTTCTTTCCTAAGTGAGTTTGAATATAAATAGATCGGCGACCTTCCTGTATTTTTAGTTTTAAGTCTAAGTTTAACGTTTTTTTCGTAGAAATTGTTTTCAAGTCTGATTAAGACTGGAATAGGGCATTCGGGCATGGACCTTCCGGCTGTGTAACTGGAAGTTATGTCAAACACTGCTACGCTTTTACAGCTGTATATCGCTGAAGTTCCTTTTTATTGCCGCGAATTTTCGCAAGAGCGATTTTTCGTTTGACCTTTCGAAATATCGCACGATATTTCCACGAAGTTTCGTTCTAGGGACAAACTTCTGCCCGTAATTTTGCTCGACATTGCACGAAAGATTGCGCGAAAGTTCGCGCGACATTTCGCGAGAACAAAGACCGTAATTCATCGAATTTCGTTTGCATTACTTTTGCACAATACTGTAGGCTATGGGGCCGTTTCCTGTACGGCATTTTTTGGGGGTCATTTCTTTTGGTAAATTTTGTCCGCCATATTGAATTCGTCTAACAGGAATTGCGCCGCTTTGTGGGACACATTTCGTGGAGGTTTCATGGAGAAATGACGTTTTTAGAGCATGTTACATGTCGATTATTCTAAACAAAGAGAAAAGTAGCAACAGCGAAAACAATGGCACGGTGGGCCACTTTGTCAGCAGCTGAAATGTGCATTGTGCATTGTGCATAGTGACTCACGTGTGTACGAATCCACATTTTGAATATCGCTTGCCTTCGACTTGCCTTCGTGCAGCTCGAATTGTTCAAAATTTTGCTCATATCATAGCATATTGTAAATATTTCTCTTTCCTTCGATTTTAAAATTCAAATTTTCACTGTCATATTTATCAGTATATAGTCTTCTGCAAATAGTTTCTGTAGGTAGTCTGTGAAAGCAGAAAATGGCATGCTAAGGGAGCCCATGCAAGTGGAGGAGTTGGTTCAAGAGTCGAGTTGAATTTTGAAAAATTAGAGATGGCTGGCTGGACTGTGGAATAGCGGGAAAGTCATTGGTGTTTTTTCTCCACTTCCCAAGAAGAAAAGATTCAAGTCTTGCAAGGATGTCCTAGGCTACCTGAAGAGCCACGGAGAATTTGACTTCATCACTTGATGCCACTGTGGATTTTCTATTTTCTGCGATGTTTCCAAGCCACAGCAGTGAATCTGACGAAGATTATCGCCCTGATGCTAAGGAAGAGGCTATGTTGAGCATGTATGAAGATACCGCAGTGAAAGATGAGTCCTTTGCCTAAGAGGTTAGCTCAACATTCATTCTTGAGTGTGCTCGATCCACCAACAATATGAGCTTTGTAGTTATATCTGCTCTGTGTTTTCGTGTTATCCAGCTACCTGTAGTGTTCATTATTTCTGCGTGTTTCCCTCCCAAATGATCGTTTAAACGTTCGTTTTGAATAAATTTTTGATTAGGCAAAGTTCTTCTCTTCATCATTACCTTGTAGATGTAAGATGGATGCACATGTCCAGGCTGTTCAACTGCCACTGAAGTACTTTGTTGTCATGACCAGCCAGTTTGAAATTATTGTGGAGCAGATGAAAAGCATACGCCAATGCATCACACCAGGTTGTAATGGTAAGTAATTATAACACAAACTCTAAAACTTATTTTTCTGTTTTGTTACGAATATTTATGCTGCAAAACCTGATGTGGCATTGACTTTTAATTTGTTCTCGACAAAATGCCATTGTTGATTCAGGGTCTGTACAGGTCCTGGAATTCCTGGAATTTTATTGTGGCATTTTCCAGAAGTGAAATAGTATAGGCCACAACTTTATGTCCTGCTGCTAAAAAAAGTTTTGAATGTACCCAAGGCAAGGTTACTCCCTGTATATATCATCTGGTGATGTAGAGCTAAGAGGGGATTTTTTCATAGGTGTTCTGGTGCCTACTGAAATGGAGGACAAGGGATTGGGTGGAGCCATGACAGTGAAGATTGCATGTAGTGGCTGTGGAAACAGTCTCCACTAGAGTAGCAGCATGTTTTGCTTCACGGAAAGGATGAGAAACTGTGTGTCTCTTGCCTTGGGCCTCAGCTTTCTTATTTGGGGATATGGATACCCTATTTACCACAAAGTTTTGAAGTTGGGTTTGGGAATGCAAACCCTGGCTTGTAAAAATTCCTTTCATATAACAAACATTGTTCATCCATTCGTTAATAATGTCCTGGATGAAATATGTGAAACAGCCAAAAACGAGATGAAAATGAAAAACCCTTTGGAGCTTGGAAGCTGGAAGAAGGCAGTTACCACCTCTTTCAGCTGTCGGCTCATATGGGGAAATCATAGTCAGTGCTGTACATTTGTTATCATCACTTTCTTAAGAGGGTGTACGATTTATTATGGTTATGCCTGTATGAGGGGATCCAGCAATGTTTGTGACACAGAGTTGTGGGAGGGAACTGCTAAAGCTGCCGAGGGGGACTTGGCAGAGGTTTGCTTTAATAAAGCTAAAGAGGAGGAAATGGTGATTGCAGTCGACTGGCAAAATGCCGACCCCTCATCAGTGAAATCATTTCAGTATGTTTTCCCTGACGGCTCCCTTAGCCGTGTTATGCTTTGTGGAGGCCACATGGGATGTTCACATGCCAACAATCTCAAAGAATATGAACCTAAGAAATTTGTGGATCAGTCAAAAAGGAATATCCATAACTGGCATCAGCTAAGTGTGAGTATGCTGGCAAAAGGGCACACTCTAAAAAAAGCGGTTGTATGTCAGACAAGTTTCTTACATGGGCGAAGAGCAACCATTTCTCAATCCTAGAGCAAAGCGGGAACAATCCGTTGGAATATGCTAATCGCCTGCATGTTCTAGGTAAGTACCATAAATGGACAGGAGAGGACGGGAAAGAATACACTTGTCCATAGCATCCTCAGATTGTATGTTCATGTGTGATGAGGGAGCGGGGGCCTAGGGCAGTGGGGTGTCAGTACAGGAAGTGCAGCCAGCCCAGGTTGCTTGAGGCAAATCAGGATAGTGACAGTGAAGGTAGTGTAGATAGTGAAAACAGTGAACATATTGATGGGGAGTACAACAAAATTTTTTTGCTCTGATAAGCCTTATCAAGTAAGGGGGAAAGCACTAACATGTGACCTTCACAGCCTTCTCTACCAGATTGAATGCAATCGCATTACAGAGAAGGCAAATGAGATCATACATGTAGCTCCTGCTATGGGTAAAGGCCACTCAAATTTGCCTGAGAGTAAATTCCATGTCCTAACTAAGTTCAAGCCCACGAGTACAAACTTGCATCAATTGCATCATGAGTTTTCAACTGATCTTGGTCTTTCCCAGAGCAACGTGACTTATTTAGTGAAATGTAATGGCCCCTTGTACCACTTGGCCAGAGATCTCTTCAAGATGGGCCTCCCAGAGGTCAATGGTCTAGATGACATCACCACAAAAGAAAACCTCCAGAGAATGAGGAGACTAGTAGTGAGTCAAAAAACAGACAAGGCTACAAACAAGCGGGTACCTTCAAGCAGAAGCAGCGACAGGAACAGAAGAAGAGGTAGGGGAAACATACATTTGAAAATTTTGTACACTCTGTATCACTCTTACTACTGCAAGTGGTTTTGTTATATGAAGTTGTAGCCAGCAAAGTATCTTGCACAAACATATCAGATATCAGTGGATTGATAATTTGGGCTGTTTTGTGGTTCCTGTAATAGTTTGACAATTCGTAATTCAATAAAAAGAATTTTAGTGGGCTTTGACAAGCTGCCTGTAAAGACGTGATTGCATCTTTGACAACAATACTTGAAGCCATTTTCTAGAAAAAATGCAATGTCTGATCATCTTTAACCTTCCACGGCTTTGAATAACACCGAAAATGATCTCAAAGGAGACACCTGTCGGCAAACAGTTGAACGCGAAATCACCCAAAATGTTCGCGCAAGCCCCACAAGGTCTTGTGCTGACAGAACTTAACAGTGCATGTTCTGAGCATCCGTTGACCGATTCTTGTTACTGCAAATCCATCATGGTGGCTAAAGATGGTGACCTTCACAACCATTATGTAAGCCCAGTTTCTCCGAAACCAGCAAACAACAAGCCGTCATCTTTTAGGATTGTTATCATGTATAATTATGTAATAGCTTTAATATAACCGAGAATGAAGGTAATTTTATTTTTCACATAATATTAAACGGGATCAGACGTGTCGATAGATACAAGTCTAACTAAAGCCTAGGATTTTAAAACTTATTACCAAGGACTCTAAGACATTTTCCCATATTTTATGTCAAAAGTATTATTAAGTATTACTCCTCTTTAATGATAATAAATTGCAGTCTTTAAGGTTACTCCGGACCTTTTGTGGGTGTCATTTTAGTGGTCATTTTTGCAATTTTCCTTTGTGGAATGAAAAACTGCCAATTCATAATTTTTCCCAAAATCTACATTTCTTTAATCTTTCCAATGATATACAGTTTGCCATGTTTTCCGTGAAGGTCCGGAGTAACCTTAAGCAATGTTTGCAGGCGTGAAAATTCTTCGTAAGAATGAAGCAAAATACAACTGACATGTCAGTAATGGTACTATATTGTATCCAACTGTGATTTTTACTGGACCCGAATGTTAGTTATTTGTCCTTTATAGTTTGTTTCCACCTGACCTTGGGCTCCAGTTTATGCATCTGAGAACATGTCAAATTTCAGCACATTCTATCAACAAATTAAATTTGTAAATTCACTCGACATTCAATCGAACATTTCAGGTGGCAAGAACTTATTTCATTCCTGTAGGTGCGTCTCTCTGATGACCTTATGATGGTATTAGAAAACATAAAAGGAGATAAAGATGTGCGGCCTGTCACGGTAGTAGGAGAATTAAGTTTCTAAAAAACAACTTGTTTGATGAACTCATGACAAGAATCTAAAACAGGCATTTTTTAATGCAGGCGATGATCGTTTTGATTGTGTACATTTGCCGCCAGGGCGTACATCAAAAATGCCCAAATGATGGGTTCATTTTCTATCCAGAAGGGTATTTAGCTCCACCACATGGAGTTTCCTTGAAAAAACAACTTGCTTGATGAAGTCATGACAAGAATCTAAAACAGGCATTTTTTAATGTAGGTGATGATCATTTTGATTGTGTACATTTGCCGCCAGGGCATACATCAAAAATGCTCAAATGATGGGTTCATTTTCTATCCAGAAGGGAATTTAGCTCCAGCATATGGAGCTTCCCTGATGCGAAACTTTTACATGAGTATTTTTTGGGGGAATATCTCAACCAAGTTTTCTCACTGTATTGACTCTGCTTTGACTAGCTAGATTCATAGTTCATACTTGTTTATGCAGAAACAGAACGAAGCAGCACGTTGTACCTGTGGATGCACTGTAAGTGTCAAGTTGTCATACAGATTCACGGATATAACCAGAAATTTTGTGTGCCATTTTAATTATAAGCAAAGCAAACTGTGTTTCTTCAATCTTTTTTACAAATCACATTAACCTCACTGGTGAAGAATGACTGCTTATATGTAAACATCTGTATTTTAATATAGATGTCAACTACCTTATTTCATCTATTTAGCCCCCTCCCTATGGCAAGCCCGCCCTTCTAATACCCTTTTAGAGAGCTTGGTACAGAAAATATGGTATATTCAAAGTATCCTCAGTAAAATTTTATGTTTTACACTACATCAAATTGCCACATTCCAATTGCCTCTATTTGTAAGATTCGTAAGGTTTATTCAGACAGATGAAAAAATTGTCTGACAATGAGTAAAAGAAAAAGTAGAGCATGTTTGAGATGCCATCCAAAAATGGACGCAATAAGTCGGCTTTTCGTTGATTTGGGTGTTGGGGTATTCAAATTCATAACGATGCAACATTTTTGCATTATCTCAGGTTGACACAATGCCTTGAATTTCTCTGGGAGCTGCCCAAAAAATTTTCTGCCCATTTTCAAACAACAACCAGGCCTTTGTACACATACAGTAAATTTAGAACCTCTGACGTAAACATGAAAAAAGAACAAAAGACGTAGAAAAGGTCAATTTGACTTGCCCTATTTTGAGAAGTGCAGATAAAAATGACATTTTATTGCTCGTAGCACATACTCTCTCACACACACATAGTTGTACAAAATAAACTTGCTTTCAATACTCCCCCCTTGCTTGGAAACATAAGCCAACAATGGTCAAACTGTTTCCAAGGTGTTTGATGATGATGATGATGATAAACTTTATTAATGCGTCAAGGCCACATAAAAAACAAAGCCATATTCGGTTGTAGTCAATGTTATTTTTGTACGTTTGTTTGCTTCATGAAGTAAGAAACCATATCAAGGTACCTTTTGATTATCGCAACAAGTGTTTCAATCGTAAATGGGTTAGCAATCCGTTCAATATACCGCTACATGTGCTTCTGGTTAAAACAAAAAAAGTATTTCCTTAAATGTTCACTTTAGTTTCCAAAATTCTTCTCTCTTGTTGTGCAGCTTGGTTTGGTGACAAATATCAAACCATTAAAGATTACATAGGTAACAACAACAAGAGAACTGAAACTTGCTAAAGTACGGTTCCCTGGGTTCAAACCACCAAAAGACAGACAACAACAATAACTAAAATGGCTGTTTGTGAGCTGGCCCCCCTGCATTTATTTCAGTCAAAAACAGAGGGTGATCAAGCAATAGCTTTTGTGACTTTTTTTTGAAAGTTTGATAGATTTTTGTTTAACTGCATAAAGGGTAACACACTTGTCCAATTGGTCATATGTCATACTTCTCCCACAGATAACAAATGAACAACAGTAGTCGGTTATTACACCTTTCCACATAGTGCAAGTGTAAATCGCATCAAGGACGCCACCAAACAAACAAGAAATTTGACAGCCAAAGTTTCTTCTGATTTGTTATAATTTGCCCATCATAAACTTCTCACCAGGGTGTGCAACTTTCTACACAAGCTCTCAGCTGCAGAAAAATCGTGCTAGTTGTTGTTTGAAGACCTCTTGATTTGCAACCTCTAGGATTTGTTAAGATGCAAGTGCAAAGGGCTTATTGGTACAACACCACAGAAGAAAAGCCACAAGGTGAGAGTGTTTTTTAGTTTCACATTGACTAAGGCCCCATCCACAAGTATCCACTTTCAATTGACAACAAATATAGCTCATTCAACAAAAAGGTTGTTTTTGACATTGGACAATCATGGCCCGCATTGCATAACAGTCATAGAATACCTCTGTATGCTTATCTTTTATACGTGCTTTAAGCCTTCAAGATGGCACCCCTTTAAAATTTCATTTAAAAAACATCCGCACTCTTTTCAGTTACTGTGAATGCTTCTCGTTTTGCCTTTCGTGACTGAAGTATCCAGGATGCATTAAATACATAGGAAGGGTTTTCAAATTCACAGAGAGAAAGAAAATTTAATTGTCATGTCATCATGCTCCCTAAAAGACCTATAAGATTGTTTAGCGTTGTTTTACACAGAAAAATATCAAAATGTAGAAATAATTCTTACACGGGAGGCATGACTCTTTTCACAGGCCACCTCCTAGTGAACAGTGTAATGCTGATGCTCATCAGTCACTAGTCAAGCAACACGCTGAAGTGTAGTCTCATGTCTAATAAGTCCAATTTGTTGTTAGGAGCTGGAATTGTGGCAGGCCTCTCAAACCACAGAAATGTGGTTTGTTTAGTGCACAATGAAAAACTAAGGGCTTCCGCGAATGCAATAACTCGTGCATTGCACCGTCAATCAGACACTGCAGCTGAATCACCGGAAATTACCGAAGTAAGTTCTGAAGAGGGGAATTAGTTGTAGTAATCTGAGGATTAGTCAAAGTCATCTGACAATACAGCAGAACCCTGCTAACTCGAACTTGGTAACTCGAACTCCCCGCTAAATCGAACCAATTTTTGTTTTCCTTGGGAGTTAGCGGGGTTCTACTGTATCATAAAATTCTGCTAGGAGCAGCCCAGGAACTTTCCATTTGCTACATATAGTTTACGCTAAGAGTTTGAGATACAACAGCGCCGGAAATGTCACTGAATTTTCCTTCTTTCGAACATTGTCGTGATTTTTGAAGTCACTTATTTTTGGTTAAAGATGACTTTATCCAGGTGGTGAAGGAGAGTTAAAAGTCGTCATGCGCCTTAGTACTTCACAAAACATGACATTAAGAAATGTCACGTTGTAGTCAAAGGTGAATTGTTGTTTTGCTTATTAAACCAAATGCTTTTTGACGTTCTCGTTGCCATCAAACCCCCATCTTTCCATTTGGTTATCACTCTCAGGAAATATTTTTGGCTGGAGTTTTTCTTAGAACTGAGTCTGGGTAATTGCCGAGAGTTGCGAGTACCAAGTCGAGAGTCGAGACTAACATGTCGAGAGTCGAGACTCGTTAGCAAGAGTCAATGGATCATCAATCTGACAAACTAATCGATAAAAATTGGTAAATCGATAAGTGACATAAACAATTCTTAATTAAAATCGATATTATTAACTAATCGATGAAAAATCGAAGACAGTTTTTCGCAATTAAAAATAGGTGATTAATTTTATCAATCAGTAATAATCGATCACTGATAGAATACAGCCCCATTTGCATAAGGAGAATTTCTTATCTACTTTCTTCTTTCTCAAACTAGCCATATGCTGGCGTTTTTTTCTTCAGTGATCTATTTTGGGAATATTTGTAATCTCGGTTGTTCGACAATGAGGGGTGTTGACAGATCTCCAGAAAGGAACCACCCATGCGATTTCTTATGCCGCTTGGAATCTCTTCAGTGTTCAATCACCACGTGGATTAGTTATTTCATTTGAATCACTTTTAGGTGCAGCTCAAATTTGAGAAAAATGGCTCTTTTAAGTCGATTATCAGCGACAGTGAAGACAATCAAACCTACGCTAGCATTGTTTGGGGAAAAGTGGCAAGTAAATCTCCGCTCCGCGATTCGTACTGGAGGTGCTTCCAGGAAGAAGACAAGGAACAGGCAATGGCTCTTGCTATTAAGAATTCAGTAGAGGAACTAAAGGTAAATTGTTAGATATGCAAGGTTATGGACAAGGTTTGAGTGGTAGTGCTCCTGGATTTGGTGAATTTGAACACGACAATAAATACACCTTCAACTTCATCTTCATCTTTCCTGGGTATATTACGAACCAATTTAATGACCAGCTCCCAGTTGGCTTGTTAGCTCAATTGGTTAGAGCGCTGTACCAGTATCGCAAAGGTCAGGGTTCGAATCCCGGCAAGTCTGATTTTTCAGGCTTTCTTTTCGCAACTGCATAAGTTGCGTTAATAACTGCGAGGATCTTCTTTACATTTATTTCTTTATTCCGCAGTTCAAATATATGAATTTCATATATTCATAACTTCAATAAATACACCATTATCAACATAAGTTAGAAGGTGGTTACAAACTCTGTTAAAAACATCACTTAAGACCACTTCAAGGACCACTTTGTAGTTTTGTTGCTTTCTTGACTTACATGCATATATTCATTTCCATGGCGTAAACAAGAACTAAACAAGTACACAAGCGTAAACAAGTACAGGCAAGAATCATGGGAGGAGGAGGAATATTGCCCAGGAGAGCCTCTGCTTCCTCTCAGTAGTTACAGCTACAAAAAGGTACGTCCAATTGTTTTCCAATTTCCAATAGTCCAATTGTTTTCCAATTTTTTATACAAATGACAACTACTGGTGAACAGTACACAGCAGTGCATCTAGTCAACTTGTTTTATTCTCTGACCTGTTTCGTCTGATAAAAAACTTTATCAGGGAGTTTAACAAGATGACTAAAGGGAACTAGTTTCATACCCATGTTTTACAATACAAGTAGCACCCCTGGTAGGCTTTGTTTGATCGATATTTTTTCTTGGCCTTTAAAGGAATAGCTGGGCAAAAGTAAAAACATGTGACTGCAAGTTCAACAAAAAACAGTTTCTGCGTGGCACCAATTCACTATTAAAAAAAGCCGCTGTTGGTTTCCTCTGCTGTCAAGATAGCAAAGGTGTGAAATTTGGGCTTTTATTTGAGATAAAGAAAGGCCATGAGGGCCAAAGTTGATTTCGATGAGTAGCATGGTCAGCCCACCATTTGGTAGTGAAGTGTCTTCATTTGCTAATAACTTCGCGCGGAGTTTTCCTGACTACTTCCCACTTTGCACGATAAAAGCGCAGTAGTGTATCTTCAACTTGGTGTAAAGTAGCAACAGACAATAACATTTTTAACAAGAATAATTTTATTTCAGTTTAAAATACAAACTGTTGTTTTCATCGCAACACAATGTAATGCTTAACATTTTTGAAACGACTGTTGTGCACAAAACCAAAAATAACAACTTTCTGATCTGAGCTGAAGCAAAAGAAATCAAAGAAACATAATGGGCATAAATCAAAGTGTTTACAAACCAAGAGTGAAGTCCATGCATTTAGTAGATTATTCTGTAGCTCAAAATGAAATGCACAGAAACACTTTTCGTAATCATCCTACAGGCGTTAATTCCATCACATAACCAGCACTTGGTCCGTGGACAGTCGGGCCACTTAATAAGTTGAATAAATGAGTTGACCTTCTATGGAATGGGTTTGTGTTAAGCTTGCAAAGCCGAAAGTTTCAGCCGATTTCGTTGGATCTAGTGAGAGAAATTTACGTTTGCTTGACACGGAAACATTTGCCGCCATTACTTCTGTGTTAATGAACTGTAACAAAGGAAAATGACGAGGAGACATGGCGAAAAACACGAGCGAAACATCCTCAAAACTCTGCCGTTTACAGCTTTGCCTTCGAAAGCTGTTAGATCTGTTTACACAGACAATAGAAGGGGGATCTAAATACAATTTGCAGGGGCAGATCATTGCTCAATATTGCGTGATTTTAAACACGTGCGCTTGTACTTCGTATATTCACTGAGGCAATTCAACCATAACTGATAGAAACAAAAGAGTCTAATCTCACAACAAGAAAGAAAGCGGCTCAAGAACGAAAAGCAGCAGCCAAAAGGGAAAGAGACATGGCTCACTATCAATAGAACAAAGAAAAAAGACAGTGCAAGTTCAAGGACGGAGAAAAAAGCAATCCGAGAAGTCAACTCAGCCGCTCACGTGACACATTGTCAAAGAAACAAAACGCCGCGAAAAAGACAAGGAACGGAGAGAAGCTTCCTGTATCTCAGCACAGAAAGGAGAGAGAAGATAAGGCGGAAGTTGTACAAAATGTGAAAAGTCCACGGACAAGAAAAATTCTATCGGAAGGTGGTTTGATAGACTCCCAAAGAAGAAAAGGAAACCACAACTTTGAAGGCACTTGCTTCCGATATTTCTGAAGGACTGGATGAAGACAAGCGTTCCGGTTCAAACTAAAAACATGCCGTGTTTAAGGCTTTCAAATCTCTCGTTTTTGGGGAGAAAATTAGAAAGCAAAAGTAAAAAAATTTGTCGCAAAACTTGTGAACCTGAGCAAAAAGAGTATCAGCAAAGCCATGCAGCATCGTGAAAACATTTTAAAAGGGAAAGTGGAAAACTGGCTGTACACAAAATGGAAGGTTCAGGAAGATGCCTTGATAGATGAAGATAGCAAAATAATATACGATTACTGGACAAATACAGCAGACCGACCCACAGGAGATAAAAAAGATTTTGTCAAGAAGAGAATTGGCAAGAATGAATACTTCCACCACGCCAAGCAAGTACTTGAAAAAACGCAAACTGAATCATTCATTGAATTTACAAGTCTTCACCCCGAAATTAAAGTCAAGCAAAGAAAGCTTGAAAGCTTCAAGCCTTTTTTGTCAAGCAGGCCAAAGAAAGGGATAGAAAGTCGTGTTTATGCAGAAAACATGTAGAAACACAACTTGTTTTCTCTGCATGCATGAAGTTCGGGAAACCAGTCAATTGAAATTCCAGCAACTTTGCCTGAATCAGTACAGTACCGCCCGAAACTACTTACCCATTTGCCGCGGTTTTACCTCGGTCAAACTGCAGATTGATACTGCGTTCTCACCTCGGCATAGACGCGGCGTGCCGCGAAAAATCGCCGGTTTTACCGGGGTTTTTTGCGGCAAGCAATACCGCGGTAATTGGTAAGACGCGGTAGAGTTGAATAGGCTTACGAACCTTTTGTTTAGAGTTCATTAAGAACAACAGGCAAGATTTCACCCTTCGATGATATGTCACTCATCTCACGAGAAACCGCCGCTTCATGCTTCAAGAGAAGCGTTGTTGATTATCAGTAAAAATAAATCATCATTAATATCGAGTAAGTGGTATTTATTATAAAGCTTAGCTTTCGAAAAGAATACGACACAAGAACAGTTAAGTTGTCAGTGTTTAAAAACGCCGTGATTTGACACGGCTGTGGCGCCGTCGCGATCGTGTTCAAAAAGAATAGCATTTGCATCGTTGAGCATTTTGACAGGCGAATTTATTGTTCAAATACACTTTGTAAAACGAAATTCTTAAATAATAAGTTCCACAAAATAAACGTTCATCCAAACCCAGAGAAAGACGAGAAAGCGCCAGTTAATTCCAAACATAACACTTCTGTTGACAACAAAGCGACTTTACTCACGCGTCGGATCTCGTGTCACGTGCAAAATCACGTTTTTAATCACCTGAACACATGTGATGCACCATGCGGACTTGTTTACACAGTCAAGTGACATTCAGAGTGACATTTGATCGAAATCGATCAGCGTTCACGTTCACTTTCGTTTCGAATAATTATTTGAAAGAAGGATTTTAAATATGTGTCGAACGTCGGAGTATGTTCGTCTGAGATTGCTGTCGTTTTATAGATCAAATGTTAAGATTTCGAAAGCTGTTCAGGAATTGTCCGATGAAGGATTGAAAGTGAACAGGAAAACTGTCGCGAAGTACTACAGTCGTTACAAACGAGATCTGCCTTTAGGAGACTTGCCTCGAAGCGGCTGACCATCAACTCTGCTTCGCAGGCACTACGATTTCATCGACCAGAAACTGGAACTAAACGATGAATTAACTAGTGTTGGTAAGTAAGGATCCGACGTTATAAACAAATCGTTATTTTAAAATGCACCGATCAAACGAACTCATTTAATCTCCATTTATATCAGATCTTCAGAAGTTGCTGTATCAAGAATGTGGTGTAAAAGCCTCCATGACTTCTATTAAAAGAGCTCGTTGGAGTCTTGGATGGAGAAAGCGTGGACCGAAATATTGTCAAGCCGTGCGTGAGGCCAACCGCGTTGAACGTCTGGCGTTCTGTGAAAGGTGTGAGGAGTCGGGGGAAACCTTCGATGACGTTCTTTTCACTGACGAGTCAAGCATATGGTTGGAGCGCCACAGCAAGATATGCTTTCGGAAGAAGGACATGCCGGCAAAGCACAAAGCCAAAGGCAAGCATCCCTACAAAGTGCATGTGTGGGCTGGGATATCAAAACGCGGAGCAACCAGTATGCTCGTGTTCACTGGTATTATGAGGAAAGAATTCTACGTAGGCAGCATCCTGAAGGACACGCTGGTACCATTTATCAACCAAAACTTTCCAGATGGATACCGTTTTCAGCAGGATAACGATCCGAAACACACAAGTAAGATGTTATTTCAACTGACACGAGTTTAGACAGTTATAAGGTTTTAACCTCTAATTTATTATTTTGAAGTTTTGACCCCAAACTTGTCTTCAAAAGATCTGCATTGAAAAACCATAAAATTGTATGTTTGACCTACCCTATCACTTTTGCAACTTTTTTGCCTGGCACATACACTAAATGATCTGCACAATAACATATACATGTAGTTTTAGGGCATAACCTGCTATATTTGGAGGGAAACCAATTTTTTATTCTGTTAAATGTTCCAACCCATTTCTTAAAAAGCAATAACTTTCTTATCTGGTCAAGTGTTTTATGAAATGTTTTGATCAACAACTTTCGAATAATCATTATGATGTATTACATGTATATCAGGTGAATATTTTATCGCCTTAAGGGATATTCCCTAACCACATAATAACCTTATCGAACTACAATATTGTAACTTGATAACTTGAAACCTCAATAACTGGAACCCCCTGCTAACTCCAACCTTTTCTGATTCCCCTCCAGGCATTTTTCTTTCTAATTTTACCCTTAAAAATTAGAACTCCCGATATCTTGAACGGTTTTGGATTTCCCTTCAAGGTTCAAGTTATTAGTATTCATTTTTAAGTTGTTGCATTTCTTTTTTCTAGGCCGACTTGCAATGGCTTTCATTCGAGACAATGATGTGAACTACTGGCCTACTCCAGCAGAAAGTCCTGACTTAAATCCGATTGAGATGCTCTGGCATGAACTCAAGAATCACTTACGACGTGTTGTTAAGCCTTCAAACAAGGAGGAGCTTGTCAGTGGTATTCAAGAGTTCTGGCGGACTGTGACACCAGAGAAATGTCAACGATACATCGGCCATCTGCGAAAAGTTGTACCAGAAGTAATCAGACGTGAAGGCAGAGCATCAGGGTACTAAACACCTTACACCAACACCAAAAACGGCTCCTTTAGGAGCCACCAAATTAAAAAAAGTCTTGACCAACAATAAGAAATTAACCCGTTTACTCCTCTTTTCTTAATACCTGGCATACCGTATATATTCGATTAAATGCTGCAGCATTTCATAAATTTTTCATGATTCAAGGGCAGCGTTTATTTTAAATCCACTTTATTTCTTGCAAGCAATAGTATGGAACAGAATAATTAATTATAAAAGCTTGTCAGCCAATATCCCCCCCCCTATGAATTAATTTTTCTTCTCAAGCCCTGATTGTAAATCATTGCTTGCAACCGGCTGAAAAAAAATTTTGCCACACAAATGCTAACCTGCAGAACAGGCGGTTTATTTTTGCGGGGTTATTGTAAGGCCAAGTGCGAAGTGCAAGGGAAAAATAAACAGCATGTAGCCAAACCATTGTTCATGCTCTACCGCCCACTTTTTGGATTGACATGAAAGACTGAGAAAGGACCAATCAAAGAGTGCTTAAATTTATTAGCGACCCGCAAAATAAACCGCCTGTTCTGCAGGCTACACAAATGCAGGTCAGAACAAAATTGTTGGTATGGTGACGTGGCAAGCCCTAGACTGACAGTTATTTTAATCATCAAGGTGGCTGAACACAGTATTCTGATCTTTGGAGTACATATCCTATATATTACTCTCACGCTGTTGCAGTTGACAAGCTCAGATTTGGCAGTTTACAAGATCAGGCACTGCGTTTGAGTTTTAAAGTTTTAACAGAGCAAATTTTTACTTTTCGCAGCTTTATGTTTTCACGTAATGTACTAGTAAGAAGGTTTAAAAATTCCTTTGTTAAATTTAAGATTTTTTTATAATCAGTTTTCTTGCTTTCTAATGACTGGTTTGTTAGAAATTGTGCCTTTCTGGAAACACCCTAAAACATGCAATCGCAGCTTTTTGATCAACTGCGCACGCCCTGCATTTACATTTTTGTTTGTCTCAAAGCCTTGATCGGGGGCAGTCGGACTTAAATCCAGAGCGTGTGGAAACTGTGTTCAGCCACCTTCAGGTGTCACAGGACTGATCATTTTCCCCTTTTTGTTGTTTGCTGTGTCTTGTTTAAAATAGACCTTTCCACCATCCCTATGAAAAATGGCACCAAGTTGAGGTTAGGGTGGGCAAAAACTGTGTGATTCTTCAAATTTGGGGACACATCAATTGATAATAATCAATCGCACTTAATTCACCAACATCTTTTGTTTTGGTTTTGTTCGATTTCAATTGATGACATTGAATTTAATCCTTTGATGCAATTCGAGTAAGTTGATAAAATTTTGTTTGACTGCATTCAATGTGATACGTTGGTTTAAAAAGACAAAATTCCTAGCAGTCAGTATATATTCATCCTATTCTGTCCAGTTATAACAGTTTTTCAACTCGTCTCCCATATCACCCTGACTGAAGCTACACAGTTATGCAACAATCCAGTATCTTGTAATGTGCATCATTTATTTATGAAAAATTAATACTTGAAAATTATAAAATTATACATAAAAAAGTGACAAGAAAAGTGTATTTTGACATTTGTTCTATTTACAGTTTTGAGAAAAAAATTCTTCGTGCAGATTTATAGCTTAACCTTAGCATTTTTCTCAAAAACGAGTCTTAGTAATAATCAGTTTAAAAATTACAAAACTATTCCAAAATAATTCAATAAGTGTAATGTATTTGACAATTATAGGTGGAAACATAATCCTTCATAACCTAACATTTGCCTTATTTACAGTTGTTGAAAGGAGTGTTTTTCTAGTTTGGTCTTGGAAGCTTTCTCAAAAATGAATCCATAGCTTTTCGGCACTCTCGCCAGTTCCTTTCACCCTCGGAAGGAGGGGCAGGGTAATACTTCTTTACAAGTGACCTGACTTGCTCTACTTTACTGGGGTCAACGGCTTCCTTCCCCCTCACCCCACTTACATTTTTGCCATACAGTTCTTGAGACGAGCAAATCTCTCTCAGGATGCGCACTGCAAAGTTCATAATAGAGCTTGCCTCACTCCTTATTATGGTCAATCTCTCAAGCGAGATACCACATGAATTAGGCGTGACTTGCATGTGGGTAAGAGGTGGCGACATTGGGCTGTCTTCTTCAGGGATTGTTGTCTGGTCGCCAGAGCTTGCTGCATTGAGTGAGTGGTGTCTCAGTAGTGGAGGGTGGGTAGCACTGCAATACGGTTACGACTCTCTATCTGCATGCGCTAAAGCCTACATTGATCAAACTTTAGACGATCAAACTTTTTAAAATCGCTGTGTCCATATGCCCGGCATAGTGAGACTGTGCTGGAAATTTGATCACAAAGTGACGTTTTATGTATAACAGTATTTGCGAGCTCCAAAAAATTCGTCCGCTGCAAAACCAAAATAACTTTTAGAATCGCTTGGCTTTTTAAAAAAGAACATCTCAATGGGTTTGAATAAGGTTTATGGTTATAGGATCCGGATGCCCAAATTTGCATTTTTAAACGAACATAATTTCCTAGAATCGCTCGGCATTTCTAAACAGACGTCTTACGCTCTCATGAAGTTTGGAAGAGCCTTTCATTTGAAATTCTGTAAAAATTTCTGACTGCCGGTGCCGGTATAAAAACACGGCGAAAAAATAAGTGAAGTAATTAACACTTACGGATTCATCTGCCTTTTCCTTTGGCTCGTCTGGGGCCTTCCAGTTCCTCCTCATCAGACGAATAGCGTTCAAAAAGGTGCGCGTTTTTAGGATCACTAACAAACTCTAAGGACTGGCGGTGAAGCAGGCCGTCGTTGTCTGGAAAAGAAGATTAGAAACACGTATTAGAAGAATGCATTATTACTCTAAATCGTTTTTCTTAAATTGAAAAAAGAAACTTTAAAAACTTCAAATTCACTTACCGTTAACTGCAATCATTTTTGCTATCAGATTCACACCCACGTAAAAGATTTCCACTGTGCTTTCTGGGCTGACGTTGTCGCCATCGATAACTTTTCTAGTCTTATTTAACGGGACAACAGAAACTGTTTTGTCCACTTCAAAATAAAAAAGGCCGTAACGCGGAACTTTAAACTTAGATCTCAGTGACATGGTAATGTCTTGATCTCAACTGATCTTAAGATTCAGAGTAGCTAATGAGCTAATGCGCTGACTTCTCAAACTGAAATGGCATTTATACCAAAATAGTTCTGAGGGAAGGATCAATACCCAAAAAAAGTCTCCAATGAGAAGGTGAGACATTTTTTTCATTGTCGTCTCTAAAACAAAAGTGTTATTCATGCATGTTTTCATTAAAGCGTTACGCGTGCCGGCGGCTGAATATTAATTAAATCCCTACAAAGAAAATTTAGCAGTGAAAAGGTGGGATATTTTTCTATTGCAGTTTGAAGAACGAGAATGTTGTGGGTGGTGACTAAATGCTTTCGTTTATTAAAAAAAAATCTTTTTAGCGTCGCTAATCAATTTTGTATTGCGGTGTTTACTTTTCCATTTTGGCTTTTAATCAGCGGCGACGCAGCAAAAGCTACGGAACTTTTTAGCCCGTCAAGAGAAAGGGATGCAGTTAATTATCGGCTGCCTGCATGCGATTTTTCTGTTATCTCAATTTAAACACAGCTAAAAGGTGTTTTAAGGCCCGTATTCACAGATGATTTTTGTCGAACTCAATGAAAATTTTTGTCGCGGATCGCGGCGATAAAATCGCCATGAAATCGCCGCGAGTTTGCACGCTTATGAACTGGCGGCGATAAAATCGTCGCGATTCGAGCCCACTCGAAACTTGTGCAACTTCGGCGCGACAAAAATTGGGCCTTAAGTTAAACGCAAAAGGTAAACGGGCCTTAAGTTAAACGCAAATTTAAACTGTTTAGCAAGGCTTTGAAAACTTTTGAACTGTTTACAACCATATGTTCTCGCGAATTAAGTTTTCTTTGGTTGAGCGACAGTGCACATTAAGCCGTCGGAAAAAGCGAATTGATAAAGTGTTCTTAACTGTTGATCCGTGAATATAAACATAAATTAGAAATGAACACACCATTCTCAGTTTAGAATTGATAGCCCGATATGCGTCGCATTTGCTTCATACACGTGCATAATTTTGTAATTTCACCCGTGCGGGGTAAAAAATGTTGAACTTAAAACATTTATACTTCTATAAAAGAACACTATCATTCACTTCATACGAGCTTTGTTTTCCGTTCGCTTTTTTTATTTAAAGCTCGCATCTATCGATTTTCAAAGTTTTAAACACAAAACGTTCGGTGGAGCGATTGTTAACCACGAACTTACATGAATTACTTTTCACAGCTTCAGGTAAACAATGGGATGAAACTACTAATCAGTAACTATTGTTTCTTCACCACGGTATACTGCGTGTCGCTTACCGCGACGTTCGGTCACGTTCGTCCAAGACGAGGTTGAGCTTACCGCGGTACAGCGGTGAGTTCGCGGCACAACCGCGCGGCAAGGACGAGGGTTTCACCGCGTGCTAATGGGTAAATAGTTTCAGGCGGTACTGTAGATTCAACTTCCTGCCCTAAACCTGAAGGCGCTTCATGACAGCAAGTGCCTCCAAAGAGAATGTGGCCAATGTGGTGTAGATCTCTTCAAGCTTCTCCCTGAGGAAATTTCAGATGAGGGGTCAGTATGATGGTCACGTTACAACTACATCACCACAAGAAAGTTTCTTGCTAGTGGCCCTCATTCAGAAGGAAACTCTCCCATCCGAGCTTTTTAAATACTTTAAGGAGCTCCTTGCTGCCTACCCCAGTCACTCTTTCATGGCTAGATGGCAACGGGATCAACTTGACTGCTTGCTCAACAACCTCCCTGCTGGTCATGTGGTGTGTTGTGCACGACTACTCAGAAGGTTATGCTTGCTGGCAGCAGGATGAAATTCAATCTGAATACTTCGATGTTGCCAAAGTATCCTTGCATGTCACCATACTTCATCGCCATGCAGTAGAAGAAGTGGATGGAGTAGCACGTACTGAAGAAAACCCTCGCCTTGTGAAGGACCACATATTTGTCATATCTGATGACCCAGTTCAAGATTATGACAGTGTTCACAAAAATTCAAGAGTTGATTTGCGACTACTTGACCACTACTGTTCGCTATAACAACCAAATGATGCATGAGTTCACTGATGGATGTGCTGCTCAGTAGAAAGCACGGCATTGCATTGGTGACCTCTCCCGCTCTCTTGCTGACTTTGGTTTTTCTACCCAAAGAAACTACTTCAAAGCCTCACATGCCAAGGGAGAACAGGACGCAGCAGGTTCTCATGTAAAGCAGAAAGTCAGTCAAGCTATCCTAAGAAGAACTGCTACTATCAATAATGCCAGAAGCATGTACGATTTCTTGGTCGAGCACTTTTCCCAGCCAGCACGCTCAAGCTTCTCTGCAAGAACAAATCCAGTTCAGTTAAAGCGTCAATTTTCTATTATGTGCCATCTTCTGGGGAAGGATCAGTTGTCAAGAATAGACCTGGACGCAAATTTAGAGAATTAAAAGGAATTAGAAAGGTTCACTGCGTGAAGACCACACCTGAGCAGGGCAAAGAGTTACTGTGACACTGCTCGTGCTACTGCATCAACTTTGTCGTCAATGAAGAGGAGAAATGTACCAACAAGGCATGGCTTGACGAATGGAAGGAGGTGGAGCTAGCCAGGGAAGGTGATGTGGCAACCACTTGACAAGCAACTGAAGCCCCAATATTAGACCTAGATACTGCCTCCTACATTGCCGACCTTGTCAACAAGGGCAGTACAGTTGCCATAGCTGCTGAAGACGATCCCATCTATGACTTCTATCTCCTTCAGATCACTTCTTCTGGAGTGGAAGAACTAGAAAATGATCTGATGGATGACTACCAGTGTCAATACCAGAAAGGAGACAGAATTCTCAAGGGCCATTTGTTCATTGGAGAAAACATCCCTGACATGACTTTCACAGCTGTTGCATATGCTGCCACTGTCTGCCATATTTGCAGTGAATTGTCAGTCAAAAAAAGGGGATGAAAGCTTATTTACAAGCTCTCTTTACAAGAAAGTGAAGAGATTATTGCCTCATTGTGAAGTTATGTAGGTTAAAACTTTTAAAACTTGTTTTGTTCTTTTTTACACTGCTTTTTTTGTAATAACATCAGAGAAACAAAAATGTGCCACGCCCACAAGGAATTCTGGGTAATGAAAAAATCATCGATTATGATGCAAAATAATTCAATTATTTATAGTTATTGATTTGTGTGTGCACTGAGATCAAAATTCAAGTCAAAAAGTCATTAAAAGAAAAAAATGAAAAATGACCCATTTTGGGGCCATGTTACAGCAAATGGCTGGGTGACTGTGCTATCGCATCTTCCTGAAAGTGCTTCAAGTGTATTACAATATACAACTTGTTCAGTCGAAGACAAAACTTTCTGAACAAGAATGTTCCTGAACAAGGGTTTCCTATACTACATTTAACTGCACTACGTTTGTGATTTCTCTTTCTATTTCTGGGAATTTAACAGCTCGCATCGTCAACTTTGCAGGAACAGTAGTAACCACAAACCAACAAAATTCACGAGGCATTAGGAGCATTTACTGCTGGCCTTCCTAAACACGATAACCCAAGCCAGATAGAGTGAACTGTAGTCATCAGGGAGTAATGTCAATATATTTAGAGTTCTCGGTTCAGCCAGGGCAACTTTTAACTGTAATTCCTTTACAAAAGTCGGAAGAAACCAGCAACTGACCAGTGCCAGTGACAGTATTGCCTTCTCTGAACTTGGAAACAAGCAATGCAAAATCGCTGCCAACCATTGGGATGACGTGTACTTGTGTAGAAACGAAAAATGCCCTTACAAGTTGCAATACAGTATTATAAACAAAACACAATTTGAAAAAAAGAGAGACGGTAGAATGGTGTGCAAAGATTGTGGATTGACGGGAGGTTTTTTGGAGAGCCCAGCTCAGTGATACATAAGCTAGGGAAGATGATCTGTGATGGTTTATCACTGTGGTGAACATACGTGTCCGGTTATTAAGAGTACAGGGAAAAACGCCCAACATATAGAACAATTGGTGCGAGATAACCCTAACATTAAGCCCTCTGAAATTCAATCAGCCTGCATACTTTCAGCATTTCAGCAGGAACTTGATTGGAATGAAGTGGAAAAGAGAGTGGAGTATGCTAGACCGAACACTGGATAGCCAATACTAGGAAAAGGCTCAAAAAGGAAATGGAACAAGTCGGTTACGACCTTGAGGCAGTGGCAGTATTTGAAGAATATTACAACAAAAGGGACAAATTCTTTATCTATAAATTGAACGATCGAAGAGGAAATCCCGTCTAAAGATCATTGGTCAAAAAATTTAAATGCCTCTTCGATGATAAAGTTGTTTTGTTACCACCTGCCCAAGCCGACCTTCATTCTACAAACGAGACAGAAAAAGTGAAAAAGCAAGCAATAATGATATCCACCGAGTGGAACAGACCAAAAGGCAGGGGGTAAAATTAAGGCATTCTAAAGAGGACAAGAAGCAATATAGAGAAGAAGGAGAAAATCCAGCACTGTGCCGAAGATAAGTAAAATACCAAATTTGAGAGCCCGCGGCATGGTAGACGTGGCTGTGAAGAGGAATCCTTGCTCGCCTTTTTTGACTCCTACGCCACAATCAGCTTCCCTTCCATCCCAAAGAGGTAGGCATTCTAACCATCACCCTAAATCATCAGTACAAGAGCTAAACCGGAATTGTCTTGTCCTAGTGGAAAGGACATTTTGCTTGGCTAGGGAACATATGGAGTGCCGCACCTTGTGTACTGTACTTCAACAGAAATTTGCCAGTTGCCATTAAATATTGGGGTAGCGACTTGTATGAGGTGAAAAAAGAAGCAGGCATTATCTCAGAGCTGCAGCGGTAACATCATCCCAACTTGCCATATGTTATAGGCATTTGCGTGAGATTTGCTTGGGAGGGGGAACATATTGAGTAATGCACCTTGTGTACTTCAATGGAAATTTGCCAGTTGAGGTTAAACAATATAAGGGTAACAACTTCTACGAGGTGAAAAAAGAAGCAGGAATTATCTCAGAGTTGCAGCAGTGACATCATCCCAACTAGCCATATGTTATAGGCATTTGAGTGAGAGAAAAGCCATATTTAATGATTACACAGTTTTATGGAAAGGGTTGTAAGAGTTACTGATTGAGTGTGGCAACTGAAAGTGAAATCACAGTTTTTGACAAATTGGGTAATACATTTAAACAGATTGTTGATGCACTTATGTATGGTCACAAGGCTGGATGGTTGCACGAAATTAAGGAAAATGTGTTGTTGCATAAAATAGCAGAACAAGAGTGGAAGCCAGAAGAGAAAGATAACAGACAAACCCAAAGCGGTATCAGTTGACTGAGGCTCAGAAAGCGTTTTACAAAATGAAGCACCCTTGGATTGCACCAGAGCTAATTGAAGGCACACATGACCAATCCAATGCGCCTTTTCAGCATAGCTCTCCCAAACTATTTCTGTTTTTAAAGCTACTCTTAGAGCCTGCGTCTGCCAATGATGTTAGCAATTTATAGCCAAATTATGCCAAACCATATTGCCAGCAATATTGACTCTATTTTGGGGATGGTACAAGGTCGTATATCCCCCATCAACGTGACGATTTCGCTGATGAATGTTTGTAGCAATTTTTGTGCGGACACAGTACGTATGCAGAATGGACCTATGCGTCCGCATATTGTCATTGTCTTTCAGATGCTGTTTGTTTGTTTGAGTTTGGTACAGGTTCCTGAGTCAAGAGTAACTCGGGGCAGCGGTTTCCTTCGGGGTGGGGAGGCTTATTCAGGGGGGAGGTGTAAGGAAGGGTGTGGTTTTCAGAAACCTTGGGCTTTTTGGTCAGCGGCTTAGTGCCATGGTAACGAATCCGCTGGTCAAAGAATTCTTGAAAAGCTGGAGGGTTCTGTTTTTTTGTTATTCCTGAAAATGCTGGCACAAGCTAAGGAGCTTATGCAGTGTGAGTACGATATTGCATTCGCCTGTTTCTGCTTCATGTTTACTATAAATGTTAATAATAAATAAATGAAATAATGGTTTTCTTATTTTATTTTTGTTCGCTCAATTTTCTGGTTTGATTTCCGATGTATTTTTGGTTGTTTGATTATAAAACTGCTGGTCAACTTGGCTGTGTAAGCGTAAGATTGCGTGCTTTTTGTTTAATCATAAGATTGTATCGTCTTAAGTTCTGATTAAGTTCTGACACGTTTCACTCTTTGTTGATGCAACTGATCAGTGCATATTATCGTTTCAAAAACTTTGTATGGCACGTTTCATGTTCATTATTTATTGGAAAGGGGCTTAATTTCCGAAGGCACCAAATAAATAACCAACCAAGATGAAACAAAAGTAGCTTTGATTTTTGGAAAGAGCAATAAAATTGTTACTTTTTCATGTCAGAAAATGAGGACATTGAACTTAACGCGAACATGAACGTCAAGATTGGCATAGTGCCATTATGTGATGATTCATGCACTTCGCGAGGGACTTCAGTTTTCCACTTACATTCAGTAATCCTAAAGTTAGTTAAGAGTGTACTCTAACTATTTATGAAGAAACAACACTATGCTGTTCGGAAGCTCAACATTTCAACCAGCGACAACAAAGCAAAAATGAATTACCTACAGCACGTTCGCATGAATAAAATCACGCAATCATTTTGACAGATCTAACAGGCTGTCACCTTTCAGTACTTACATGACCCCAGCCAGGAGTCACACAAAGCATTGACTCATTGCAGTGGTTTTCTTTCCGTTTAGCGTGGTCAGAATTTATTTTTATTTCAAATTTGCTTCATTGATTTTTTACGTGGGTAACTCATTTTGAACTTTATCTTTTATTAGGAAATGCGTTTTTTAACTAACTTGAATTGGCTAAGAGGCACCCTTTTAAACTCATTTTAAGAGCGAGTTTCACTTTCCATTGCTCAATCACTGAGTCAAATTATGATAAGCAAATCGCGTTTTAAAAACACTCATGTGCACATTGCGGTATTTCATTGCATTTCCCTTTCAATAATTCATTTTATGCTGTAATCTCTGAGAACTAACCTAATGAATGAAGTTATTGTTATTAGCAATAAGAAAATAATCCTTCCAGGAAAAAGGCTAACATGCCCTTCTAGTTACGTTCTTACATGAAATTTTCATGACATGTTAATTTTGCGAATTTCGCGACAAATCACAAATTAAAGTAACGTAAACAATAAGTGTTGCAAACATGACAACCGCAAAAATTAAGTAACACATTATGTCTATAATCAAGAAAGAATGAGTTTATTGCAAGAACAAGGTCGCAACATGGTATTCAGCAGAAGTCCAAAAGCAAGTGGACAGCACAGAGAAAGATCGCCGTGGATCTAATAATAATAACTGGGGACCTTCATGCCCCACAGTCTCAATGATAGTGATGGTTTTTATGTTTAAAAACAATGCACGTTAGCTCTATTTTCTTAGTTGTGCATGCATAATAAGAAAATGTTAAATTCGACAGTTTAAAGATTGCCATACAATGCTTGTAACGGAGAGAGAGAAAGCAGTTACAAGGTTGCTTCTTGAGCCAACCGTGAATGTAAAGTTGTTCTAAAAGTGATCAAAATAGGGGTGATTTGTGCAAGAATTTTCTTGTTAGTTCTAAATCTTTTTCTAGTTTTCAAACTAGCAGGGTACGTCATGTTAGGCAGAGACTTAGCAGTACTTACATTTCCACAAATGTTATTCATTATGTGCAGAGTGAAGACTGACAACGGTTTCAAAAAACCAATTCAACTTTGACCTCTCAGCTAGAGGATTTAATGGACAAGATTAAGCAAAAAGGAAGCTGCTCTTTCATTCCTCTGTCAGCAAAGCACACCGCCTTTCACGAAAGACATCCAAACACACAGTCCTCTACTGCCATACCCATATTTTTTCTTTACTCCAACCCTTTTCCCCACCTTGCAAAAGCCTGTCAAAAATGCCATCTCTGCCCAACACTCAACTAGTGCCCAAGTGCCTCCTCTGTCCGTGGCCTCCGTGCCAAAACATTGCCTTGCTCAACATGCACTACCAAGTTGTTTAACGTTAAAGTTTACAAAGCCATCATAAGCCAAATGGCTTTACAGTGCACAAGGTAACAAGCCAACATTCTACCTATCCCACGCACAAAGCCAGAAGTTTCCCCCAACTCAAAAACATGTGCAACACGAACCTCTCTCCATATACATAGGTTCCCAGACCTGGCCTTTAAACACATTCCTGCCAGACACTGCCAAAACTACATGTATCAGCTCCAACTAGGAGCCAGCCTCCTGCCATGCTTGCTCGCTCAAAGGTAGTGCACATTTCTTGGAAACATCAGCATAAACATCATTGACCTATCAGGTCCATCCTTGTTGCATTCATAAAATCTTGCACCTTCAATGAACCCGCCAGTTTAGCAGTTTAGCAGCCACAAGCATCCAGCCACTGAACATTAGCTGCCATGGATCCACTAGCTATGCCTTTTGTCCAAGTAATGCAGTGCGACTTGACCTGCTCCAGTTTAGCCAAAACATATGACAAACTAGTTTTGCTTATTCATCTAATCATCAACTTTGCTTCCAATACTGACCATAGGTCCACTGGTGGGCTCACCTCAGCCTTCATTACCTCCCAAAAGCAAAGATCAACTGGACAGTCAGCTGGCTGAGTCTCCGATTCCAGGCAGCCCGGAATTACTACAAGAACGCTTGCATGATGCTGAGTCACACCCTACATACCAGATGGCAGCAGAGGAAGATGTGCCCTACTGTGTCACTAATAAATGCAGGGAAGTTGTCGAAATTAGAGACCTTACACAACAGGACAGCTGAGGTAAAAAAGGACAGCAAAATTGTGTGGTGTGACTAGCACGACAGCAGTTGATGCATGTATTTTGGTTTGCATTGCCTTCCTCTTGGCATTCACAACGTGAAAATTAGAAGTTTGGCATTGTGAGGAAAACATGAGTATAATTATCTACTTTGTCTCTTTATGGTTTATCATATTTGCAAATTTACCGTTACCTGCAAACTTTTCAAGGGTTGTCCAATACACCGCACCGTAATGGACAGTGAGACTATGGTTTCGGTCCATACAGTTTCGTGCAACCGTGAAACCCCAAACGGAATGTAGAGAAGGGTTGACGGACCATACAGTTCATACGGCCTGCGAACTTCACATACGGCCCATACAGACGAGTTCACTGTCCGTAAATTGCATCTCATTAGTGGGACTTATATTTCACTCTTGTTATGAGAGGGAGTTATCTTTCTTATGGAACGTACAGTTCGTACAAAGAGTACAAAGAACAGACAACAAACCTGTGGGAATGAAAAGGCAGTATTCATTGATCAAACCCAAATTAATATTACCAGGATAAAAGGATAATTGAAACAAATGATATTCATCGCCTTCTAGAAATGATGATTGAAAACACCCGAAAATATACGGAAAGTATTTGAACAAACGCGGCTTAAAACATCTTGAAACAAGAAAGGAGGTGTTTACTTTGGAACCTATGATGGCAATAGAAGACTGCCTATAGTTGGCACGCTTTGAGTAGTTTTACTTAACCCATCAAACAATATTTATTAGCATGTAGTAGAAAAAGGTAATTAAAAGAAAACAATGCAGTGTATCTTTTAAATGAGATAAACTGATGAAACGACTTAGCGTGTTCAGCTGCACATGATCAATTGTTGGAGCAAGAAATTGAGTATAAAAGATGCTTTCACAAATTTGGGGCCTAAAAAAAATTATTACTAAGGGAACGGTGCAGGTGCATTGAGCAACTCCCAGGCGATGGCATCACAATGTTTCACTGAAATGTTTTATAATTTGTTTCCTTTTTCTGGATGATACGCTCCAGATAAACAGGAGAAAGACACCTGTCTAAACCATAGGTCTCCACTTTTTATTTCAAGTTACCTTATATAGGCCATTATTCTGGCGTCACTCAGAAACGCATTCGCCACCTGATAAAATGCTACTTTAATAACATTGATATTAAGTTAATTTTCTCTTCTTTTAAAATCAGAAACTTGTTTAGCGCGAAGGACCCTATCCCAAGCAATCTCCGTTCGAGTGTTGTTTACAAATTTTCATGTGCAGGCTTTAACGCTTCTTACGTGGGTGAAACCACCCGTCACTTTTCAACACGAGTACGTGAGCATTTAGCTACGGATAGGGCCTCTCACGTGTACAAACACTTGCAACAATCTGAAAGTTGCCGCGATTTGTGTTCAACCAATTGCTTCAGCATTTAAGACTGCGCCACTACAAGCTTTCAACTAAAGATCAAAGAATCCTTACATATCCACTAGGAAAAGCCCACTTTAAATCAACAGGTTTAAAAACATGTTAATATAAAATTGTTTGTTTAGATTTCACATAATCACGCTTTTTTCTTGTCACTTTTGCTTATACATTTTCATTTACAATTCTAATCACTATTGGATATAAATAGCTTTATTGTAACTTTTTCCTTCAACTGAGGATGGCATCAGGGATGCCGAAACATGTCTTTGAAACTTAAATGTGTTTATATGCTGCTCAGTGGGTTTATTTATGGAAGTCAGTTACTTCGAATGAATGCTTAAAAATGCTTAGGAAATTAAATGTGGTCATGCGCTATTTAACTCAAGAGTCAATGAATGTTTGTTATCAGAAATTTTTGGAAAAACGGGATTCTGCCACAAACGTGTAAATAAGTGTCAGTAAGGAAAGCATCCCTGTCCCAGTGGGGAAGAGTTACTGTCTTTGAACTGGATGAGGAGTTTCATTGGATGCGGAGTTCCTGTAACGTTATTTAGACAGTGGTTTTCTTCTACAGACGGTATGCATGTGACATAATCCCTGCCATGTCTTAGCGCCGTTTCAACATGGTACACCGACATGGCCCCCAAGCAATTGCCATATGAATCTTTAGGGGTTGGTTTCATGTGCTCAATAAAACATCTATTTAGAATTATTTGTTACAGTTTTGTTCATTGTTTTTATTAGCAGTGCTAGAATGCCGTGAAAATACTCCAAACAGTTTGAAAACAAAGGCACACAATGTTCACAGAACCGATGACATTTTTGTACTTCATCCAATTTTCTGTTACATCAACCCTGCCTTCCCCTTCCCTTGAATGGAGGGCATATGGCACGTGTAACAACAGCATAACTATGTTATACTACAATGCCAAAAGTATGTCATTGCATTTCTCTTTGTCGGTTTAAAAATCAGGGCCCCGAATGGGGCAACACTGTCTGATGGTAGAGCTATAATGTTGCCTGCTTGTAGGGCCATATCCACAGCTTTTAAGTTACATGGTGTTTCTGCTTGGTAGTAGAATAGCAGCCTCCATATGATTATCAATTGCAGGCGATCGATGACGTAGAACCTTTACCAAAAAACAAAAAAATCAGAAAACTAACCAATAGAATATTTTGTAGAATAAGACCCAAGGTCAACGTCTGGGACATAAAAAAGACACTTTTATTGCCTAAAACGATGCACTGGGCGGGAGTTACGCTACTTCGGAGATCTGTCTGAGGAAGGGGAAGATCTTATCAACGGTGTTGATCCCGATGCAGAAAGATGTGTTTTGCTTCTATCCCTGATTTGAGGATGTAGAATACAATTTTAAGGTGTATTTAAGATATTTAAGCTTGTACGGTATTGTAATTAGGTTTCGTGTTTCGAAAATACGTTCTACTTTTCAAGCATACAGTAGTACCTTATTTACATCCTTTGAGGTAAACAAAGTGTTGTATTTTGTGTTGTTATATAGCTGGAGTCTTTCCGTTTAAAGTGCCTACGAAGTAAAATTAAGTTAATCTGATATGTTCATTGATGTCATTATTATCCAAATTTTTTGGCTTTGGCCGAATAAAAGCTCTTTTATGTAGCTAGAGGGCCTAACAAAGTCCACTGTGCCAATAAAACTGGCACACCAGGCATCTCAATGCATTACTTCCCCAAGAAGGAAAGTGCAAGATGGAAATAGACCCAATTTGTCTGTCTGCACAGAAAAGATTTCAAGCCAAAGAAGTCGTCCTGCTTATGTTCAGCTCATTTTGAGGAGAGTTGTTTTGAGCACAAGCCAGTCCTCGTGACAAATGAACACAGCCAGTCCATTGAGCTCAAGAAGAATTTAATTCCCGGTTCTGTGCCTACAAAGGATATTGTGGTGCCATACAAGCCTCCTTTCACTGCCCAAAAGAAACGAAATGTAAGAGTGATCATCTATTGCTATTTTTACAGCAGGTGTTATTTATTATCAGATAGAAAGCGCCCTCATTCCTGAGGCAGCTGAGGCAGTGGGTTTTCACCTTTTTTTATTGGGAAACCAGTAACGGTATTGTTCGTAATTAAAATAACTGTAATCTTTAACATAGAAAAGGAGAGTGAGTAATTGTGTGATATGCTAATATACGAAAATAGGTATTAAGCGTATGTTGTTTCAACACCTAGTAAGCGTATAAGCTTAAAGGTTCACCAATCATGAGTAAATAATCTATAGCGCCACTAAAGAAAGCCATGTTCATAATACTCCCTGCCATTTGATAAGCTAACATGTTAACATGCTTATTTCGAAAACACTTAATTCACTGGATTGATAGGTAATATTTTCTTTCTCTTAGTGTGCTTTAGAAGGAAACGCATAAACTAATATGATTTAAAAGACAGTTCAACATTTCCTACAAATAACGTTGACCTTTCAGATCATGAGAGAGATTCGGTTTAAACATTAACCGCCTCCAAAGAAGAAAAGGTTATCCAACAACTTCAGTGACATCAGTGTCAGTGTCACTGTCGAAGAAGACTCTGCACTTCCAGACTCCTCCATTGCTAATTCTAGTCCACTGTAAGGCCCAAGTTTACTATTCTATCACTCCTTGCACACCCTATGGCCCAGATACATCTGCAGACACCACATTCTCATCATCACTTTACTCTGACTCTACCACCCCATCTTTGTCATCTGTTCGTGGTTCTGTGCCTCCTTCATCACAATGTGGAAAATGCATAAAAGCCAAACAGACAAAGCGCTCTCTGCAGAGGAAATTTAACTGGCTCCAAAAGCAGTCAAAAAGAGCCTAGTATGTTTTTAGATATTTTGTTTTGATTGTTGACATAAATGCTAATTTCAACTAAAATGGCAGGTTTAATTGATTTTGTGCTTACTATATCACAGGAAAATTTCACGACAGCAAATTTGGTGTATTTTTTTAGAATTTGTTTCATGAAATTGCATTAAATTTTCACAAAGGTAAAAATTTAAAATTTAAACATTGCCCTCATCTGGAGTTTTGAAATTAAAATAACAAACAAAACAAAAATAAACAAAACAAAAACTATTGTGTAAGAAGGTAACTTTTTGCTGTAAATTTAGAATTTGGAAACAGAGTCGGATGTTGACCCTGAGGAGGAAGATGTGGCCATCAAAGCTGAGGAAGAGGAAGTACCAGAAATGGAAGTACCTGAAACTGAGGAGACTGACTGGGCTCTGCATGTGGATAGTGCTCCATCTGCAGAGGACTATTCATCACAGAGTGAAGAAGAGTGCGATGGCATTGAGTCAAGTAATACAGTGAGGTTGGTGATTCAACACCTGGTCTATCCCATCATGTTGTTCCCTTAGACAAGAAATTAAACTTGTGTGCACAGTTTTTGCTGGACTGGCCAGCATCCCAACGAGCAGCAGACTAAGAGCAATATTACACTCAGTTGCTTTCTGCCACGAGGGCCTCCTGTAGCTTGTTTGTAATTTTTTTCCAATAATACTTGTCTGTATTACAGTCGTAAAAGGCCTTATGATGACATCTAAAAGCATCCTATTTTGCTAGTCTTCAAAATTTTCAAGCCTTGTTGAGATAGATTTTCAAATGCTTTAAGCATAAATGCCCGTTTAGGCTTCTTATATTAACTTCTTATAAATGCCCGTATATTATATTAACTTCTTATAAATGCCCGTTTAGGCTTCTTATATTAACCCATTAACATCTGATGCGCCCTCCTGCGCCCGGAAATAAAACCCTCGGAAATTCCAATGCGCCCGAATGCTCCCTGTCAGACATAACACGTACCTTAGAAACTAAACTCCCCTGGGTATTAAGAAGGCAATGAAACGAGACTTGAACAAATTCGCTTTTATTTGAGAGCAAACTCGACCGATTTCGCCGTCTGCTTGATTTTCCACACTTTTTTGCGTGTTTTAGCGTTGAAGAAGTTGCTAATATCAGACGAGAACGTCAAAGGTGAATAGAACAACAAAGGCTTCACAATGTGGACAAAGAAATCGACGAAATTCTTGATGCTGAACCACAGAAAACAGGAATAATTCCGATGTTGTTGGCGACGGCAAGGAAGAAAGCAGAGAAGATAGTGATGATGAAGAAACTCCTGTCGAAAATGTTCGAGAACCCATTCAGTGGTCATCAACACTGCGTGAAGAGCTTTATTTTATTTTTAATTTTTTTAACTTTAACAACAAAATCCTCAACAAGCTGACTGAAAAGTTCAACGAATACCTATATTGTAAGTGAACTTCCATACCTAGAGAATTTAGTTACTATTAAAGGGGAAGGGGCTGCTGGAAATTGGCTTCACAGGGAAAAACACAAGTAGCAAAAAAACACAACCTAGTGTTAGCGAAATTTCAAGTATGCAATCATCAGAGAACAAAGGCATGCTTGATGACAGTTTCATCAATCCCGCTGAAATAATTGACAATGTTCATAACTCAAATGTGCTTCAAAACACCACAAGTAAAGCTGTTGAACAAACTGTCCAAAACACAGGTTCTGTCATTATTTCACAAGTGCCGCAAAGTCACTCGAACAATAGTAGCTGAGACCGCAAGTTCCAGTGACAATGATAACAGCACTGCCTGTGGTTTCAAGACGGAAAAACCGAAAATGCCGAAATAGACCTTTTTACCGTTGCAGCAGCCATATAGATTTTGCCCCCAGAGCATACCACAGTACTCAATAGCATTTTTTCTTTTTTGGTGATAATGCAGCATTATCACAATAATAAACTCAAATCCAGCATTATGTGATGCTCAGGGGGCAAAATCAATATGGCTGATGTATCGATAAAAAGGTCTATTCTCAGGAGATGTCCGAGAATATGCAATTTTTAGAGCAGACTTTAAGCATGCAATTGAATCCCGCTACCCCAAAAGAGATTCAATCACTTTCCTATGCACTTGTCTTCCAAGAAAGCCTCTCAATCTCATCAAAGGGATTGGCTCTATCATGAAGCCTGGGATTACCTGGATTCTACTTATGGCAACCTGAGATTCGTATCAGATACAATAATGCAGGACACCGTTAAGTTCTACCCTCTGCAGCATGGCAAAGATGTGCGATTTTGCGATCTTGTGCATTTGGTGAAGCGTTGTTACAATGTGCTCAAGGAAGTTGGTGTCCCTAACAACATTGATAATAGTCACATGCTGTCTATTATCGAACAAAAGACGTGCCCAGATGATCATAAAGTTTGGTCTAGGGACCTGAAATGAGGCAGAAAGATGGCAACATTACAAAGACTCATGGGCTGGATGACTATGGAAATGAAGTCACGCATGCGTGCAACAGCGCCATTGAGAACCGGTCAAGTGCCCACCGTTCAGTCCATCATGTGCGAGGGGATGTCAGCAGCAAAGGTAATTCAACATGGCACAGACGTTGGGTGTGTCAAAACTCTGCTCATTGGCGGAACCAATGTATCTTAAGTTTGCTGCTCTGTGTATCGACAAGCGACTCAAAATCGCCAAAGAGAATCACGTGTGCTTTGGGTGCCTAAAAGGGCTGGAAGAGAACACAGGCTGGAAAACTGAAGCCGAAGACAATGTTGTACGAAACAAGAAAATGGAATGCAGTGTAAACACTTTCATTGCTGGATTCTCCAGTCAATCCAAGAACAGAAAGCACACAATGAAGGCAGCTTCCCTTGAAGCTCTCAGAAGTCCTGAGAATTCTCCTGGTCATTTTATTACCTGAAGGGAAGGTAATGCACGGAAGAGACACTGGGAAGGGTGACTGCTAGCGATTGTGCAAAAGATACCATCTATGAAAGAGCTCAATGTGGTGTTGCCTTGTGCAAGGATCCTTGCTTCCTTCATTTCCATTCACCAGAAACAGACAATTTTTAGTGGGAATTCAGTATTCCACACACAAAGAACAACACTTCAGTCATTTTAAATCATTGTTGTTCATATTTGTTATGTTCGGTAGCATTAAAAGTACTTACGTACATGTAAATATTACATAATCATCGCCATGTTTTTTTTATTTTTCACACTATTAAAAAGGAGTATTGTGTGTTTTGTTGTATCCCTTAAGTATTATGTAATTTTTCACAGTTTTGTATCTATCAATTTTGTAATTATCAGCTATTTTCGTTTGTAATATATTATGTAATATTTTCCCAAATTTGTATTCATATCACAATTTTTGTGATCAGATATTATTTCTGTCATTTTGTAATCAGCATTTCTTTGATGTCAACTTTATATATTGTGACAAACCTTGCAAACATCCTTGAACTGAAGATGGATACTGAAATAACTGAAACACGTTTTCCAATTGCAAACTCAGAAGTTGTGTTATATATTTGAAGAGTCTAGTTTCTATCTTACTGCTTAGAAATTTCAGAAGTATTAATATTATAGAAGCTTGATACAAAACGGATTTTCACCAGGTATACAGCTCACACACAGAGCTTCCAATTTTGCTTTGACAGGCTATTCGGACAAATGCATTTTGTCGCTGAAATCTGCTAGATTTAGTTAACTACTACTATTTAAAGGCTATTGTGTGTTTATGTTTTCAATGTGACAGTGATCTGTCAAAATTGTGACAGAAATTGTGACTGCATTCTTTGCGAGCTGGCAAGCTGAATAAAACTTTCCTTGCACGCTTCCAAGCTATAAATAAAACTTGTTTTCTTGCAAATTAAAGCTAGTTCCCTTCACAAATGTGAGTAAAGGTATGTTACAAAACAAATAAAAAGGCCAAACTGTGCTTTGTTCTGTTACAAAGCAAGCTACAAGAGCACAACAGAAGTGTAGGGTGAAAACAAGCTACAGTTGAGTGCTTGTCCCTACTTCTTGAATAGAGAAAAGCCTGTGAGTTAATAGAATTCCTAGAGCACTAGAATTTATTGCTCTGGGTCCTGGGACCCCTAAGTCTTGGTTCTTCCACTTTAGGATCCCAGGATACCATATCATACTATTGCCCCCACCCCCCCCCCCGCCAAAAAAAAAATATATATATATATATGTATATATATATATATATATATATACATGTATAATATAAAAAGATAATGAATTGAAGGCTTCATCAGCTATTAAAGTGCTCAATAGATAAACTAGAGCAATGTATATATTTGCAGAGTTGGATTATTTGGTCGAAGACATTTATTGCTACTCAGAGTTTCATGCTTCTTGCGAAGCAATCATCAGGCAACTGCCAAAAATAACGGATACATGAGAATATACACAAAATTGGAAAATACAGAACAATGCCCAGTGGCGTGATGTAGACGGATATGATTGGCTAATCTAAGCGAGCACAGTCTTTAACAGGAATTTTTTGGAATGTCTACATGGAGATATCAGTTCGCTTCTATTGTTTAGAGTTGACATTTCGGGTTTGCATATAATAAAATATTTTTCCCATAAACACAAATTACATCTCTTGCTTACATTTGAATTAGGCTCCAAATATATTTACTTAATTTGGTTGCGTGTTTATATCGCTTGTTCCTAAATGAGCATAGATGGTTTCTGTATCTTAACTTGAAAGTTGTGTCACAAAGCCCAATGTATGTCTCTCTTGAGGTTGATGTCGTGACCTCGGCTTGGTAAATGATGTTTTGGTCGTTGCATTTTCCATCCATAGGGTTACAATTGCTATCATTGGTGGGATCAGATTTATTAATTTGAGCTTTATTGTGATTGGAAATAATGGTTTTGACATTACTCATGCAGCTATAGCTCAATTTAAGCATGTTCCGGTTGAAAATTTTATGTAGTGGGTTTGATTTAGGAAAGTGCTGATCAATGAGAGAAAGGAAGCACTTTCCTACGTTCGTTTTGACATTCTTGCTGAAAGGTGGGATGTACCAAAGGATGTTTCTTGGATGGTTCCTCCATGATCGCTGCATATCGATGTGTGACTCTTTGTGTGACAGGTTGTAATTGTAGCCACTTTTATTGAGTGCTATGGCAACTGCAAACTAGAAACAAACAGTGGGATTCCTAGAAACTTGATGTCTGTGTTTTATTAAAAGTGACTACGGGTAGAATGGTCCTGTAGTGGAGGTGGAGAGGTGTGACCATGCAGTTGCTTTTGTTATTGTGAATGTCTACCAAAAAGATGTACAAATTACATTGTATGTCAACTCATCTGTAACAAGTTATATTTCACAGCTTTGCATGATTTTAGCTGAGCTGCCTCAGCAACAGTCTTACACCTGAGTAACAAGCTTCAAATCACACTTTGGCTCTCACACTCACCAAGACTGCTGAATGTCCAAAAAAGCTACAAACCTTTTTGAAGTTGTCTTCCATCTCTTGAACAAAGCTAACACTTTTCCTGAGCCAGATCAAACACAAAAGTAAACAAACACATACATGTAAATAAATAAATAAATAATATTTTTAGACTTAAGAGGCTCTTTTCTTCTAACTAAATTCACTTAGCAACTTTATTATTTATAGTGTTTTAAATTTAAATAGTGTCCACAATGAGTTAGTAAAGCTAAATACTCCAACACCCAAATAAAGTTATTCACTCATTTAAATAAAACACTACACCCATAAAGCAATCCCTGTGCTGAAAGCAGTTTCCATGATGCTTCCGCAGCAGACTGTACACCCAAGTGTTTCAGCAGATCCATCTTATTGCCAGTATAATTATGTTTCTTTCCTTTTTTTATCCACTGATATTTAATTTATTTATTTCATAGGGAATAGAGTCCAAGGTATGATTTACCTTTTTTTGGTTTAGTTTGTTCTCAACAAGATGGGTTCGAAATGAGGTATGAAGTGTGTTGTCACATTGTGACATGTCAGTCATTTTAATTGTGATTTCATTGTATTGTAATGTTTAAGATGTTAGAGTAGTCTATGATCGAGTGTCACAAAACCAAAACCAAAGTATCCACACTGGCCAACCACAGCTGACATACATGTAACAACACAAAAACCAAATTCGACATTAAAAGTTGCTTTGCTGTTTGGCTTTAGCGAGTATGTGTGGGCAAAGATTTGGTGAAGAATAAATACTTAGTGAAAAGAATACATCAAAACAAATGTTCTTTCCTTAGTACAGGTCAAGATGCACAATCCTTAAAACCCCTTAAACCCTGATACAAAAATGCATATTCTCCTTACTGTTCTCCATACATTTCTTATGGAACTAGGAAAGGGAATTTGTCTAAATATATCAAAACATTTTATCCTTGGTGATCAGTTTCTTTATTCCTATCACTTGAATATTGATAGTGCCATATTTCCTTGATTAACTGCCCCTTGGTGACCCCTTGCCAGTAAAAAAAGAGAGAAACGGTGCATGTGGTGAGAGAAGGTTGTATTAACTTGACTTTTACTGCAAAGGGCAATATATTGTCAAAATTCGAGGCCAATTCATGGACTGAGAGTAGGCAAGAAAGCAAAATTTGGAGCAAGCAAACCAGACATGCATTTCTCAAAAGCCCTGAAACATTGCAGGACGATCTCGGGCACAATAATTCACACTGTATAAAACAAAGATGTTTCTAGGCATGAAACTTGACATGTTTAATGTTTCTTATCTCAAATGGGGAGACTCCTAACTGCCACATTGTTGCTATGGGAGTTCCTTATTATCATATCTTGGAAACCCTGACTTCCACGGATCAACTGCTTGGCAATGTCACAACCACATTTGGCAAGTCACATGACCAGAACAGAAAAAATGTTAAAACACAAGCAGCATACAGTTTTGGCTATTCAAAACATTGCCAACATTTAACAATTATCGAAATGCAAAATTTGAAGCATCGATTTCTAGAAATTTGCATTATTATAGAAGTTATTATGTCACAAGCATGTATGTTTATACATTTTGTGCTGAAGTTCTTCTATTCTTTGAAATAACAGTAATAAAAGTTGCATGCTAAAGATTATAAAGAAGGCTGGATTATCTCTGATTTACCCAAAAAATCAGAACTTCACCTAGTTTCCTCTGAGGTTCAGGGAGTTTTCTTCTTTCTAATGCCAATTGGGGACTGGCACTAGCTACGTGTTGTGTCGTTTTGAAATTCAGATGTTCGTCTACGACCTAACAGCAAATGTCAAAATACTATCAACACAAATCCCTTAGCAACAACACCAGGTCTAAAGTTAAGAATCTCCCCCTTTAAAGAGATGTTAAAATACCAGTAATGCTTTTGCAGAATGAGTGGTTCACATTTTTACAAATGGCTTTTCTGGTTCAAAAAGTTTTCAAGGCTTTCGAGAAACATAATCTAGGGCCCAGTTGATCAAAAAAAGGGGATTTAACTTTTAAGCATGGTTCCTTTGTCTCTTGTCAAAAAGGAGTTTTCTCAGGTAATTTTAAGTAGATGTTTGAAAGCAAGCAAGTCAAAATGTAGGGCAAACAGAATTTATGGGAATCCTCATTGCTTGGCTACAAGACTGAATTAAAAATTTCTGCTAACCCTTGATTACCTTGATTCTGCTTTGAACAACCAGACGTAGGTATTTCACCCCGGTATTTGTTCATGTTTTGGCTACAGTCTGTTAAGCACAAGTTGTTGTGAATATTCTCACACCTATAGGACTGTGGGGAGCAGTTTTTGAAGTTGAATGTTGAGTGGGCCAGGTATTCTGAAATCTGGCCAAACACTTTGTGGTGTCTTACAATCAAGAGAGTTAACAATTAGCAGTTAAGGTATTCCTAGAGGCTAAAGTGACCCTTTTAAATCGGTTGACTTTTAAGCAGCTTTAAGTTTGTCACAAGCTGAGTTTGTTTGCAAATTTTCAGTTCAAGGGAATTTGTATTTAGCGAGATATAAGCAACTGACGTTCCGTCTCCAAGGAAAATTTTGCGGGGAAATTACCACAGCAGACGGCTAAAAAATGTAATTGCGGTTTCAAAAACATCCCCTACGGCGCGCGAATTTGACAGTTTATGATCTCGAGTTTCGTTTGCGAAATTGTCACAAGTCACAGACTCTTCGCTTATGCGCCTTATTCACGCTAGTTTAAATGGAACATTACAAGTTACCTTTCTCTCATGAAATGCAATAGTATTTCAGCAGTAGATGTGTACTGAAGTATATTTTACTTCTATGAAGACAGAGCAACGCAAGTTTTGTTCGTGACATTGAAATACTAGCCGTCGGCCAGAGTTAACAAAGGCAACTTCTTATTACAGGTCGCTGAAATCGCAATCTTGCCCTTTGCAAAATACAACACAGTATTTTAAAATATCTGTCGAAGCTTCATTTTATCATAAAGAGCAGAGCTTCTTTAGTACTTCGTGGAATAACTCTGATATTTGAGACACGAACGAATAAATCTGTCAACGCCACGCTCCATGAGATCGGTTGCCAAGGAAAGGTGTCATTGTTTATGCTGGCGCTTCTGATTGGTTTCGCGGGAAAAATAGCCCACCTTAAAAGGAAAGAGGGACCAAAAAAAGGGCACTATTTTGCATTTTTCTGCTGGAAAACATGACTAAAGGGCTCAACAACATGGCTGCCGTGGAAAACACTTCGGAGGAAAGCTGTAGACCGATTTTCTTTCGATTCCAGCGCGATCTTGGACTAAAAAATACAGGTTTATTAAAGGTGGAGATTTATATATTACAATATTTATTCTTTGGTTCATCGGACAGACTTGAAACTTGCAGGACATAAACTAGATGCGTGTCCGATGTTTTCTTTGGCAGTACGTCAAATGTTGTCAAATATCAGTCCCGCGATGACTTCAAGAATTCTATAAACGAGCGAAATTGAATTTTGCGGCATAACATTTTTCGATTTGCCTTTTCTGTGATGTACTGCCAAAATATTTAAGGTTTCGGTGACATACATAGATCAGAAAAAGCTTTTTGAAGTTGAATGAATTCTCTTTGAGTTATATTAAAAAAATCAAGAACCAAGAATATTTTGACCACACCCAAAAGTATCAGATTACAGGAATTCTTTACATACTTTCAGAATAAAACTATTTTTTAACGAATCTACACATAGTGTTGTACTGTCTGTGTTAATTCTCGGTTTTCACCCACGTGACTTCCGCCTTGACAACGGTTGCTATCCGCCATGTTGGTGCCCAAACAAACCCGTTCAACAGAGAGATCACAGTGAGAAAGTAAGCGTGACAATGGTTCTTTGCGTTGTTTTTGGTTGTGCAAGTAGAAGTGACCGAGATAAAGGAATTGGATTTTATCGAATACCTTCAGTGGCAACCAACAAAGGAGAATTTGAAGAAGAACTGACTACAGAGCGGATAGAAAAATGGATAAATGCGATCAGCCGCGGAGACACGGAAAGCATGACTTGTGGAAAGCATTTTGTTTCTGGAAAGCCAGCTCCTTACTGGCATAAGCATGACGTGGATTGGGTGCCCACATTGCAACTTGGCAAGAAAAATTATCGTCGTAAATCAGACCATGAAGCGAATGCAGAAAGAGCTGAAAGGGCACAGAAGCGAGAGCAACTTGCGGTCGAACGACAAGAACGTGAAGTGGCAGAGAAACGTCAAAAGCTTTTGGAAGATAGCCTTCCTGTTGCTCAGATCGACTTTAGTCAGCCAAGTACTTCGACTGAAGAAGAGGGAAGTCGAAACGATGGGAATGAGGAGACCATTTCTTCTGATCTGGCAGCCATAGCAGTAAGCGAAGGTGAAGAAATCGAACCGGAAACTGTTAAGGACTCCGAGTGCCAAACCACTGCGTTTGACTACATGTTTCAGACAAGCAGATATCAAGCCCCAAATAGGGATTTCTTTGACACTGAGGATAAAGTTCGCTTTTACACTGGGCTACCGTCTATGGAAGTACTAATGGTTGTTTTCGAGTTCGTCTCCCCACATGTTACACGGCAAACACAACCGCTCAACAGATTTCAAGAGTTCATCATTGTCCTTATGAAACTAAGACTAAATGCACCGTTACAGGATCTTGCATACCGGTTTGTTGTTTCAGTGTCTACAATTTACAGAATATTTTCCCACTGGATTGTTGTGATGGACACAAGATTGTTTCGCTTTGTGTACTGGCCTGACAGGGACCAACTGTGGAGGACAAGAAAACAACTGTTGTGATCGACTGCTTTGAGGTATTTATCGAGAGGCCTTCAAACTTGCTAGCCAGGGCACAGACATTTTCAAATTACAAACATCATAATACAATCAAAATTCAGGTAGGGACAACACCACAAGGAACAATTTCATTTGTGTCTGAAGCCTGGGGAGGTCGTGTCTCTGATAAATTTTTAACTGAGAACTGTGGCTTCCTGGACAAACTGATTCCTGGAGACATGGTCATGGCAGACCGGGGATTCACCATCACCGAGAGTGTTGGATTGAGAAATGCTAAACTGGTGATACCAGCTTTCACAAAGGGCAAATCTCAGCTTGACCCAGTGGACGTGGAGCAGACAAGAGGCATTGCAAATGTCAGAATTCATGTTGAACGTGTTATTGGACTGCTTAGACAGAAGTATACTATACTGGAAGGTACCTTGCCAACCGACTTTTCGATATGTAATCATGAAAACTCTGATAGGCGTACTGCATTGGTAGATCATATGATTAGAGTTTGTGCAGCTCTTGTTAATTTTTGTCCTCCAATTGTACCATTTGATTAGATCAACTTCACATTTAAATACTGTACATCAACTCTTCTCATTAAGCCAACTGGGTGTTTGATTTATTCCAGGGGATTTCAAGGGGTGGAATAAAAATTTAGTTAAGTGCAGCTCAATGAAAGCTATCAGGATATAAAATAGGGTATGATATCAGGACTTACATGTAGGTCCTGATATGAGTTAACGCTGCAAAGTGTTGCTTCTAAATTTGCTTATTACATTAAATTTTCATGACACCTTATTTTTGTAAATTTTGCGATTTAAAAAAGAAGCACAACGGGCTGTTGGAAATGTGTAACTTTTTGAAAATGTGTTAATAACTCAAGAACTTTTTACATAACATTGCCAAGAAAATAAATCATCTCACTCAAAAACACAAAATTAAAGTGACTCATAATAAACAATTATGCAACAATTGTTCTGGGAATGTTACTTTTCATAATGACCCCTTGGTAGTATCAAACCTTCCCGCAAACTGCAGAGAAAGTTTTAAATGAAGGTTAGCAAAACACAAGAGCAAGGGCAAATTAAGGTACCACTGTAAAGATGGATTTCACACTTGTGATTGCCTAATTTACATACTTTGTTATCACTTCTTACCTAAATCAGTGGTCCCTGTCTGCGACAACACTTCAGCCATGCAAATGTCATCTCACTGCATTTTTCAGTATCACACCACTTCTTCAACTCATCTCTCGTTTCGCCTGCAGAGACAAAAAAAATAACAGCAAATTCAAGCAACAAAAAAGGCCTTTGTTTTAAACATTGATAAAGAAAACCTCAGCACTGTCACCAGAAACGTGACGCAAGCAAACAAGATCAAATGTCACGGATTCGACTAAGAACGAGGTTGATCACACGTGAGGGTCTCCAGACTGCACAAATAAGTAATAAGTCAAATAACCGCACAAATGCTTTTAAAATGGAAGTTTTCAAGATTCAAGCGATTCAACTTATTTATTTAGACTTCGCAAATGTTTTTAACCAGGAGTTCTCGATTTCTTATACATAAGCTTAAATGTATTTGGAGCTGGCTGGGAGTTCGTTTGATCAAAGTTGTCACACCTTGCCTCCCGTGAACACGTAAAGGATAAAGAAACAACCAGCAAAGCAAGATCACACGCTAAAAGTTGTACTCACCATTGCATGCAACAACAGCAGAATACGGTAAGCTACGGCAAGCTTAAAAAAGCTTGATTCGAAACAGACTCTCAGCTCACACACGCACAGCCCATGTTTGCTGTGGAAAAACCTCACCTTGAAATCGAGGCTGAGAATTGGAACTTCGCGCAGACACAACAATGCATTGCGATGCTCAAAGAAGATCGGGCAAATCTCATGGGAGGGGTAAGTCTTTTCACCGCCCCTGGAAAGAAGGATTCACTCAAAAAAAGGTTCACTCAGACTATATAACAGCTGATAAAACATGTTTCTGACAAGCTGTACCTTGACTATCAGACTTTTAAGAAATGAGAGTAAACAACAGTAAACTGATCCTTACGGCGAAGAGATTAAGAAATTAAAATGGAAACAGAAATGAAATTAAGTTATATATTTGCCCGATATTTCGGTTTGCAAAACAAACCTTCTACGGGGGCTAAAAAAGAAAAGTGAATACAACTACAAGACGACCGTTACAGCTCACACACGCACAGCCATTGCGATGCTCAAAGATCGGACAAATCTCATGGGAGGGGTAAGTCACATGACCAGAACCGGAATATCGGGCAAATATATAACTTAATTTCATTTCTGTTTCCATTTTAATTTCTTAATCGTTTCGCCGTAAGGATCAGTTTACTGTTGTTTACTCTCGTCTTCAAGATTTTTACTGATCCAGGTCTACACAAGATCCGGCATTCCTCACTGGTTTGTCGCTGTGGTTTTGCCTTTAGCAGTTCTTTTTAAGAAATGGTATTTCCTATTTCTTCAACAATACCCTAGCTCTCTACATTATCTTGGTATTTTTTGCTCGCAAATACTATTCTTCTTTCGTTTTTTACATTTCAATGTTCAGCTTTCGGTAACATTTGACTTCTGGGATGTTATGACTAACACTACCCTTGAATATGTTGATACCGGGCAATTTTACATGAAATACCGCATATTTCAGTCTAATTCAATTCTGCATGATCTTTCACCGGACGATGACGTTTATAAGTACTTCATAAGCAATAAAACTAAAGGAGCTACTATATGTCATTGTTTGGCCTTCACGCCGTCGGCTGGTCTGAATCCCGGATACTTCCTGAACTGCCGTCCCTACGATTCAGTTCCCGGACAGTTCGGCCGCATTAGGCAAGTTAAACGAGTTGGGATATTCGCGAATTACAAAGAAAGAACCCGGAAATACACAATTAAATGACGTTTTCGTTTGCGGTTGCCGCGTCTTCCCGCGGTTATACGTTTAGGCGTTTTGCGAGCAGGCATTAAAAAACTTAAATGACTTTGCTTTCATAATCAAAGCTTAACGTGGTTCGCTCTACTTTCATGCTGTCAGTGTCTTTTAACTGAGTTGTAAAAAAACATCGACAAGAAAAAATCAAATTTGTTTATTTTGTCGATGGCCAAAAGAGCTAGCCTCCTTTTTAATATAATTCAGTGAAAAAGGTATGTATAGCATCATGACGAAAGTGTTACTGGAAAACACACTTTTTTAATGAGAACTTTAGCCATGGGGCGCCTAAATTTGCGTGTTCTCGAAAGTCTAAAACAAAAAGAGAAACAAAAGAGCGTTTTTGGATGCTTTTATCAATCAATGTTACAATCCTTTCTAACTCTTGCTAGACATGCAATCCACATTTTATATTTTAAATATAGCGAGATGCAAACAAACAAAATGCCGTCTGCGTATCCTTCGAACCTGGTCAAACCAAAGACGTAGTTCCGCGTATTAACAGTAAAGAGCAATTTTTTTGTTTGATAGGGGGCGAACCAGTTTGTCCCCACCTATAAGAATGTTTCACCCATTATAGGTTGGGACACACTAGACTACAAGTGGCAAGGACAGGTCGTTGCGATAAACCGCCTAGGGTGCACTGCCTAGCGCCTGGGCGACATGTCGCTGGGAATAGACGCCTACCGAGTGCACAAGAGGCAACTTGGCGCAGGGGTAGTGGCCTGTCCATGCAGAGGTAGTCTAGTAACTAGATTTTAAATACCATGTGCATGTGGACCTAAATTTTTGCAGGTTCTAATTTTTGCAATTTTTGTGGTTTTTCCATGGAATCCACAGAAAAACGTTCCCGCGAAAATCTTCTCGGCAAATTTTGCTCCACAATCGAAATTATATACAAACATCGCCTTTTACAAGGAACGCATTTAAATTATGTTCAGAAATAAAACGATGAAATTACAGTGGGTGTACTACAACTATTTAGCTGACGTTAACAGCTTTGAAGAAAAGAGCGTCTGAAGGTACTCCATCGAATAACCGATTAACTTGTTATACGTCTGCAAGTTGTTCATCTGTATCGATTGACTTTGTACTAAAAAAAAAAAACAAGAATGTTATAATTCCAAATAGAAGGCAACTTCCTGAAAATCGCAAAAAATTAATTCCTGCAAAACACACACACACAAAAAAAACACCCATTTGAAAAATTGATGCAAAGAACATTTTAGTGCTACACGGTAAGCAAGAAGACCAAGGCCGCCGTGCTGCCTCGTCCCCAGCCGCCGGTATAGCGCGGACAAACAATCCCCCGAAGAAGGACGGCTTGACTGTCCGAAATATCGGGAAAACCAACTCGCTCGTCGTTTTTTCTTTGCTGTTTTTTCATTATAGTTTAATTTAGCGCGCGGCGTCCTGGGAAGGATACAAAACGCGTCCACCGTCTGCAGTGCGCCTATCCCACAATGCCACGCGCACAACCATATAAGAAAGAGAAGCTCTTGATTCTGTCAATGACGATGCTTGATGAATAAACTGTTTTCAGTTGATCAAACCAAACAAATCTCTAAAATATGGCCCTGAAACGTGCTATTTCCCCAAGCATAGCATGCTTTATGTGATTGTGTTACTGTCAATTTAACTAATACAGCCCAGACGGACCGCTTGCATTTGCATTTGCTTGCCTGGTACTCTGCAGCCGAATGATGATGATGATGATGATACATGTGCTGTAAAAGTACATTATGCCGGCCAAATAAGTGCAAGCCTATTTTTAAGCCAATTTCTCATCATCGTGATAATTCACTGATCCATATTTCCTCTGTATAAAGGAAGAGGGGTCACTAAGTTAGCACAACAATGCACTTCAACAGAAGCACTCAGATATTTTGGCAAACAGTTACAAAAAAACCCTCTGGTAATGGCTTTTTAGCAACACAGCACAGAATGCACCGAAAATGCTAGCCTTTTTAAAAATTACACTTCTTAGATTTTGGCCCTCAAATTCAGTCTCATATTAACGAGGTTTGATGTATCATTTTCCCAGAAAAAGCTAATTATTTAGTCGTAGTAAATCTGTTTATTTAGAATGAAAGAGAACACAGATTTTGCCGAAGCGATTTCTCTAGTGCCGAAAAATACGTTAACTGTTCAAGAGTCAGGAGCGTGCTCGTTTCTGGTCTAAAGTTTGGGGAACGTACGCCTAAGAGGTTTTCATCCAAACAAGGCTGTTATTAATAACAAATACCTTAAACAATACCATACATGTAATGCCAGTGATCAAGCCTGACCGAAGTCCATGTATATCCCCTCATGTAAATTGGAGGCTGGGTTCGCAAGAGTATACATGTGATACTGTCGCTTATTGTTTGCTCGTGGAGGACAAGAAGGGAGGGGGAGTTCGACTTAAAATCGAGAGGGGGCTTACGTAAAAAATTCCCTGCTTGTTAGAGAGGGAGAGGTTATTGGAGAGAAAGCGTTACAAGAGGATTTACGATCTGGAGTATGACGTCCTTGAACTCGTTTACAGATAAATTACAATTAATAAGAAATAAATTGTTGACTTAACAATATTTTCGTTATGATTGTGTAGTGCTGATCGTTATAAACCAAGACCGGTTAGTACGATATTGTAAAACGCTTGAGGATTTTACAGTCGGAGACATTTTGAGACTCCAACCTTACCCGTCCCTTCATCAGTCACCGATGAAGCGACACAGGTGCCCCGAGATATGTGTAACTGCAAAAGCTACTTAAACTGACTTTATTCACGGTATCTTTGATGAGAAGGGTAATTCTGACCAGTGCCCTGGGCAGTGCCGATTTGGCTATGAACCAAGACCACTAACGAATTCATTTAATTAGTTTTTATTTTTTAACAAAAAAGACAGCTCTATTTAAGTACAGACCTTTTTACCGGCCTCACATACAGCCAGCAATCCTAACGAAAAGGTTTGCCAAAGTGGCATGAGAAAGTTAAAACTTTAGTGAGGCCTTTAAGTAGCCGAGACTGCCATTTTGAAGAGTTTTTGTGCTCTTTTAGTGTCTCTCATGATGGTTAATCTGCCTCGATCAAACGAGCCCATAAAGGACGGTACCAAGAAACCAGGTGCATAAAACTTCTTTTAACCCATTCCCTCCTGGAAATTTGCCGAAAAATGTCCTTATGAAGCGAGTCAAGCCGTTTCTAGGTCACTGTCTGCCCCCCCCCCCCCTCCCCAAAAAACATCGAAACTCTAAAACGTTGTTTACAACTCGAGCACGTTCCTGATGCCCAGCTTTTTCGAAGTTCGGGCATGCACAGAAAGCAAAATTTCGTTTTTGGGTTTAAAGTTTCCCTGCCCCCTCTACTTTTACCTTTCGCTTTCTCTCCTCCCCCCTTCTTTCGCTTTTCTTTCCTCGTTTTTTTTTCTCTTTTGTTGGGCATTTACTAGGCTTCCTTTCGGTGGGAAAAAGTTTTGCAAAAAGCCCGAGGATCGTGAAATTTTTTTGAAGGAAGTACGAGTGGGTAGTGGAACAAGATTTTCATTGGAATTTTCTGGTCAAGGTTACATGGCTTTTTGCGTTTTTCTCTGGCCTATTTGACTGAATTGCGCTCATTTGGGTATGGTTTGGAAGAGCTTGTCTACCTGCACAAGTTTGTTGTCAAAGTTGTCTTGGATCGTTAAAACTGATGGCGTCACAAGTGGTACAAGGGACGTGGTTAGGTTAAGGGGAGAATGTGTTAAGCCAGAGTTAGGTTGTCTTATGTAACCGGACCCTGGTTCGCTATACATGACGCACACCAAGAAGAGAAGAAGTACAATAGTTTTGTTAATCAAGAACATTTTACGAGTGATACGCTAACTTGAACTACATCTTTTGTTTTCTCATTAGAGATGTCTCCGGTGGGCTTAATGAGATGCCTTATGTGCTCGGCCATCCTAAGTAGCTCCTTACAATCCCAAGAAAATAATGGAAGCAATACTACGCCACACCTTAACAGGACAAGACAATCTTTGTATAAATGTGCTTGCACTGGTCATGAAAGAAAGATTTACAACCTAGCTCCGCTTGGGAGGATAGATGGAAAACCTAGGTTTGCAAAATCACTACATAAGTGTTCAGACACGGAAAGTGTGTAGACGTCGATTTTAGTTTTGTTTAGATTGGTCATCAAAACCTAAGGTTCCACCGAGGTACGTAAGGCGGATCAATATAGATGGGAATACGCGGGGCAAGCTGTATTCTGTAAAGGATGTTTTGAACATCTTTTGTGGTTCTTAGATGAGGAGCATATGTAGGGTCATAAAATGAAAAACATACTGTGTGATAGTTTTATTGCCCAGATAACATTTGCAACCTCGGAGGCTCGTGAGTGACTCGAGACAGCTTAACGAGTTTCATCATTCAAAATGGAAAGTTAAATGCTGTTATTTTTGTTTGTGATTCTTCTGTTTGAATTTTTGTCTGTAAAGCTGCTTTGTCACAATTTTAATTCTCGAAAACTTTCTAGTTTTTTTTTTCGTTCTCTTCTTGTCTGTTCTAGAACCACTAGTCCGTTTCTCACAATTTGTATTTTAAATGTATAGTAGATCCTCGCAGTTATTAACGCAACTTATGCAGTTGCGAAAAGAAAGCCTGAAAAAATCAGGCTTGCCGGGACTCGAACCCTGACCTCTGCGATACCGGTGCAGCGCTCTAACCAATTGAGCTAACAAGCCAACTGGGAGCTGGTCATTAAATTGGTTCGTAATATACCCGGGAAAGATGAAGATGAAATTGTGAATATAAGAAACTCATATATTTGAACTGCGGAATGAAGAAATAAATGTATAGTAGATCCTCGCAGTTATTAACGCAACTTATGCAGTTGCGATTTTTTCAGGCTTTCTTTTCGCAACTGCATAAGTTGCGTTAATAACTGCGAGGATCTACTATACATTTATTTCTTCATTCCGCAGTTCAAATATATGAGTTTCTTATATTCACAATTTCATCTTCATCTTTCCCGGGTATATTACGAACCAATTTAATGACCAGCTCCCAGTTGGCTTGTTAGCTCAATTGGTTAGAGCGCTGCACCGGTATCGCAGAGGTCAGGGTTCGAGTCCCGGCAAGCCTGATTTTTTCAGGCTTTCTTTTCGCAACTGCATAAGTTGCGTTAATAACTGCGAGGATCTACTATACATTTATTTCTTCATTCCGCAGTTCAAATATATGAGTTTCTTATATTCACAATTTCAATTTGTATTTTACCCAACACTTAGGTTCGAGGTGGAAGCCAGGGATGGATACAAGTTCAGCTTCAATCCTTGCTGGTCTTTCTCGCTGGGGTCGTTTGGTGACTGTTCCGATGATGTGGCGGTTAGTTGTTGCAATTTCTTTAAATACAGTTTTGTGCTCGATGAGGTTCCACCTTTTTACTTTTTACCTAACCCTCAGAGTCGAGTCTGTTTTATAATTCAGTCATCGAGTGGTTCTAGAGATGTATAAAAAGCACCAAAACGTTTGACACTTCCAGCTCAATATTGCAGTATGTAAGATAACACAACTTGTAATGATACTTCATCTGAGCAGACAAATGAATAAATAAACAAATAAATTTAGTCAAAATCACTCTGTTGACGTCTGAAGTTAATAGGAGCTTCTTATGCAAAATGCTCCAGTGTCCTGTTTAAGTTTATTCGAAACCAATAAGGTCTTCAGTTGCTTCATCTCCTTTAAAGCCAACTCTAGGTGTCAGAGATTAGGGGGACAAATGCTGGCCTTATGGAGCCGCACACAAAAACTGAATGTTTTGTTGTACTACATTTTGTAACTACTGAAACCACCTACCGGTTACATCCTTCCTGGAAGTAGATTCGTGACCCTCGATACAGGGATTGACTAGAAGCAAATGGCTAGATATCGTCAGTACGAGTTTCAGTATAACGTTCAACGTACAATAGCATATTTTGTATTTTCTAAAATGTACTATTGGTGTTTCAGGTTTGTATGTGGACTCCAACAAGTTACCAAAACATAGGAAACCAGAGCTCGTTTACTTGTGGTTTCGATGAAGACAATACGCCACAGCTGGAATATCACAATCAGTGGGTACTAATATTTTTCAAGCAAAAGCATTTAAAGGGAGAAAGGAGGGCACTGTTTTCAACACGGAAACATCAATTGTCTTACTTTGTGACGACATGATAGACCTGTCCGCGAGATCGTCCATGCGGCTATTCCTTTGCGCCCTGTATATTTTAACCTTGGTTTCTTCGCTTGTTTCATGCATCAGGGGCGACTTGTTTAACTCTTAACGTCAGGTGTAACTTCTTACGTCAGACGTTGACTCCAGTCAAAGTCGTTGTTTTAACGTCTGACTTAAAGTGTGCCTTTTTGCGCTTGCAGAATACAGTATAAAAAATGGTAGGGAAACTTATTGTTGGGACGTTGAACGTCGCTGAAGTACGCCTTAAACTGAAGGAGGTTGCAGCTATGTTTAAGTACTAACAGTGTTTCAGTTGCAAAGTTGTGAGTCAAATTACGACTGACTTACTGACTTATTTTTGAGGTATAGAGGTGCATTGTTTTTGTTCTGGGTATATAAAGGGGTACTTTTTTCTATTGAAAATTAGCATATTAAGGGAGAAGGTTTTGAACCTTCGGGCCAAGCTTTCCCATATCCTCCCGGCGGGCTTATGAAAACTCACTTGAGCTTTCACTTATGTGACATCGTTTTCATTATCTGGGTTAACAACGAAAATAAGTAGATAACTTTAAGCGGGCGGCCAAAAGTCCGGCAGGAATGTTGGAACTTGTTTCTTCTCGGTTGAAAAGAAATTGCAGGCTAGTAAGCACATTCAAGATACTTTCCAAACTTAGATTGATTATGGAAATCAAGAGATTTAATATCAACGTTTTAGCCCAATGTTTATTATGAACGTACCTGATTGGTGCCATTCGTATAGTCTATTTCTTGTCGAAGGTCATAATACAAAGGCAATTGTAACCGTACCATTACAAAATGAAACAACGTACACTACTACTACGAACCTTGCTTTTTCTTAGTGATAAGATTCCTGGGTGGAGTGTCGTGATCAACTTGAGGTGCGATCCAGAAAAGAGAAGTATAGAGTCCGCCGAGTTTACAGTAAAAACGGATCTTTCAAACCCCAGGGTAAGTCGATGGGAAAAGAAAAAAGTTGAACGTTGCACTTGAAAAGTGAGAAAATCCCATTACCGTCCCGTGTTTTTAAAGTCAGTCAAAGCAAGAGAAGATTGATTGACTGATTGATTGATTGATTGATTGATTGATTGATTGATTGATTGATTGGCTGATTGATTGATTTACAAATTCGTCAGAAGCAGCGAGTATACAGACAATAGGACCTGGTGTCCCCTACTAGGCCTATTTTTTACCCAATCCGTTGGTTCGGTAACAAAGATTTCACTCATTTTGAAGGTCGGCAGTACGTTCGTGTACATAGGTGTTGTTAATGTTTGAAAATTCCTGAAGGTTTGTCAACATTTACTGTTTTAAAATTAAGTCCTGATGCCTTTTAAACCTTGCTTGTCACGCACAACTGCGCTTGTCCGAATGGTTGTCCAATTCATCCAGCAACTGATACGATTGCGCCCTCTGTAACGCCTTCTTCTCGTAAGTTGTTATGCGCAAGTATAACGCCGTTAAAAGGGGGTCGGTTCAAAATTTACGGGACTACAATAATGTATCCGTGGTGAATCAATCACACGAACCAGTAAGACACCTTATAGCTCGTTTTAAGAGTTTGTTCAACCTCGGATAGGATTCAAATCAGCAAACTAACCTGCATTCGGTCGTCTAGGATTCTAAACCTTGTTAAGTTCAATTTTAAATTGCTTCACCACCCTGGCACAGGAGGGAGATAGAGGGCATTTTTATCAATGTCCATTGGTTCCGAATTGGTTGGTTGTTTGAGAAACTCGATGAGAAGGAGGTCGAACTCGGAGGCGATCAACATTTGACCATAAAACAATAACATTACTGGAAAGAAAGGTTTGTTTGATTAGGAAAATGTCAAAAAGCCTTTTAAAAAGGCTAGGCAAAATTAATTGTCATTGGGGAAGAGGGAGACTAAGATTCCCCCAAACAATTTTTGAAATCGTTTTGAAAAAGAGGATCATTTCTGTGTTCACTTTCAGATGGCCAAGATGACTGGAAAGACATCGGAGTTCCAGTCGTCATCGCAGGGGGGACCCTTGGTCTTGTTATCCTTGCAGTTGTGGTCATCTGGCGGTTAATCAACAGAGGTGATAATCAGGGATCATTTCATTTTTTTAAAGGGAGGGGGGTGGGGTGGATTGGTTTTTTTTTTTTGCGATTAAATGCTTTGCGTAAATTTTCTTGCTTTGTTGCGCCATACACCATGCTTTTTCTCCGTCAGAAGCTGTTTTTGCTATTGGCCTCCCTAAAAGAAATAAAATGATCCAACCCTTGCATTATTGATTCAATGAAAAAAATATATATAATAATTCCCAAAAAAATTATTTATGAAATACACCTAATTTTTCCCGTTAGTTAGAGATTTGTCTCCGTGTACGTTATAGCACTTCAGAAAAGAGACAGCGAAAGATTAAATGGCAAACGTGGTGAAGGTTGAAGTGTGGGACAACTCAGAACGCAAGTGAAAAAATTCGTTGTCGTAGCTACAGGAACACGAAAGATGTTTTCTCCTCTTAATTAGAGCTAGGCAATATGTAGCAAGAGAGAGGTTGATTTGTTCTTCCCCATAGCTTGTTATATCAACTAGGTTAAAAAAGATTACCTTAAATTTTGTTACCTTGTGTAAAAGAGGAAAAAGATTTCCACTAGTACAGTAACGACTGGCTTAAAAATATTTTAACCATATTATTAAAAATAGCCGAACAGCGTGGAGTTGCTACGGTTAAGGCCCTTCTACGAAAAAAAAAAAGGCATACACGTCGGAAGTTTGTTTCCTTTTCGTAAGGAAAAGAAAAAGTTTAACGTCCTAAAGCCTTGTAATGCTTTTGCAAAATCCCAGTTTAGAGATGAAAGTCACGGTTATAAGCATTATTGCTATGGTTAGCATTGTGCAGAAGTTGATCACAGCTTTTAGCGTAGTTAATTAACCTATTGTCATTCAATAAACTAGCCAACTTCGCGTATTTGTTTAACTTTGTATCGGTAAACGTCGTGGATGGAGAAAGCGTATCACTGAAAAGGATATACAAGTCTGATCGTCTAGGCGTTGGTTCTCGGATTCATTCCTCTAGAGAACACGTCGGATCCATCCTGTAAATTGTCCTACTCATTTCCTTATGGCTCAACAGGCAAGTATCTGGACTGTTTGATGGATATTGTTTATATAGCATTGGCAGTAAAACCTTCATTACATGCTCCTCCCTACTCCTTTTGGCCGCCGAGAGACCAACAATTGCGGACACAAGTTATGACAGCTTTTCGGCCTCAATCCTTCAGTGCTGCTACCTGTGACAACGATCACGCGTCATTAAATAACGTTTGCTTCTGTTGTTCATTTCTTATTACATGGTGGTGCCCGTCCGCGCCTAAGGACTTTACTCATTTTGGGAAATATGCTTTCGCTCGACTTTAAAGCGGAAGACTGGCAGCAACTTTGAAAAGGTCGGTGAATTGTCAGAATTACAACCAGTACCTCTCAGACATCCCTCCAATAAAAAATCATTTGTGACATCACTTTCGGAGAAGGCTATGATACAACCGATGCACGAAAAGTTGCAAAAGTTAAGTTTGTTTGAACATAGACATAGCTGTCAATTCAAATTCCGATGACGCTCAGTTACTGTGTTAGATTTTTTTATAGTGGCACAATACCTACCTTTCAAGGCATATGGTCGCTATCTTCAGCCCTTCTTCTATAGGTTTGAAATCATTTGCACATTTCTGAAAGAGCGAAAAGAAAAATTTTGATCCAGCCCAACCTGTACAATATGTTATTTCAGGCCTCCTGTATGCCAAACACCGCTGAAGCTGAATGCGAGAATGATGAAGAGAGCTAGGGCTGCTCTTCTTCTGACGACTACTTCGTCAACGAGGAAGTCCACTAAGCTTAAAGGGGATTTTAACCCCTCTACAGTCTCAAGCTCCAGATAAGATACGTGCCATTAAGCAAGAGTAAGGGCAAAGATACGCAGTTTTGCTGATTGTTTTGATGTACAAAAAGGGTAACACTCAAACGGAGGTTTTACAGGATATATGTTGTACAAGTGCAAAAAAGCGCAGACATTGTTTGGATGCCAAACAACTCATCACGTAGACGACAATATGTTTCAATATCTCACCGACTTGTTAAGTGGGATTAAGTAAACATTAAACAACACGTCAGGTATTCGGATATCCGTATCTAAAACTACCGCGCCACCACTCACCCTGACTCATGATCCCTTCATTCATCATCAATGGAATCGTTTTTCCATAAATGGCTAAGCAATGATAGAGTTGGGTATGTGTTTACTGGATGTGATCCTAAACTTCAGTTAGTTACTGTTGCTATTAGTAAAATTGGTAGACAAAGTTACCCTGAAAAAAAAATTATTTGCTACGGTTATAATGACTCCTTCATTCTTTTTAGACGAGTTTCGTGGATCCAAATAAATGTCGCAAATAAACTTTTTTCTGTTCAAAAGAACAACGACTGAAATTTTTTCGGTTACCTCATGAAGCAGAACTCATGCAGTAGACACGAGACATCCGCCTCGCAGTCTAAAGGCAGCAGTATATGCAGCCTTTTGTCTTTATGCACTCACTAAACATTGGTCCGGATTTTCCATGGAAAGTAACCGACGGCAGAATTCAAGGCCATGAAAACTCGAAAACATATAGCCGTATTCAGAGCAATCAACCCAAATATAATGTAGTATGCTTTCAGCCTCCTATTTGTTTTCGTTGGCACTGTTCGAAAGTAGATGTAAATTTGTAGCCAGATATATATGGCAACAACATTTTGGAGTTTAAGCCTTGGAAGGTTACTATCATGTGATCGGAACTTTGCGTGACTCATCATGCATTTAATGAACATAATTTATTTGTTATTTAAAATGTTTTTCATAAGCGTGGGGGTAAAGTTTAACTTGAAAGGCTATTACCCTGAAAATTAAACACTTACCTGCTAATTTAATTTATATTTGTTTGCACTACAGCGATGTTTCGCATTACGTCACCTATCGATATTCTTGTGCCAATAAAACAATGTTTGTGACCATGGAACACTGCTATGTCACGCTTAAACGTTTTTTTTAGGTCGGTAACGTCATACTTATACACTGAATTTGGAGGTAAAAATGGCGTCACTGCTCGCCGTGATCTACGATTTTGTCAGCCTTGGAAATGTTGTGCTGCTTTTGCTGTTGCTGTTCCTTCTGCATTATCTGATGGTGCTCTACGAGTTTAGGAGCATGCCCCCGGGTCCTCGCTTAACATCGCTCCCTGTCGTGGGTAATGCCTTCTCGCTAGACTTCAAAGCGGAGAAACTAACGGATGCTTTCCAAAGGTCAGTGAATAATACGCAGTGCAATTCGGGTTATAACCGCATCTTTCGTTCGTTCGAATGATTTTTGTTAAGTGAACCGTGAGTTTTAGGTTATAATCATAAAACAGACGCATCTAACCTTGTATAGCGTTGTATAATTTTGTGTCAGTTTCCATTCTAATTTTTGGCTGACTCATATCCTTTACCCTTGAAAAGTTGGATCGTAATAGGCCTTTTGTCTCTAAAAGAGACCAATGGAATTATCTAACATATTCGCGTAATTCTAAATAGACGGACGAGGAAAAAAATGCATTGTTACAATAGGCGGGAGATACATTTATTTTTGTTTTAATCGAATTCGTTCAATACTTGAAATTTGCATTTGACTCCAACAAATGACATCTTGCACGCACTGTTTACTATTGATCCCAGATACGTCCTTTCAAATGGCTTGAATTTTGTGTCGCTTCACGGACCGTTGGTTTCACTCCCGGGTTTGAAAAAAATGATCGCGTGGTCACAAGTTTGTTCACCGCAAGAACTAATAGTCCGGCAGATAAAGGCTGGTTCACACTTGTGAATTAAGCATAAGCATAAACATAAGCATAAGCATAAGAATGTTCACACTTACGACAAAAGCATAAGAAAGCGACATACGCAAGCGCATTGGGCTTCAGATTTATAATCCTGGGGATCCTGGGGGAATGAGACGAGTTGTAATTTCAAAATGGTGGACGAAGAAGAAAACGAAGAAGCGCTCCTTTTGATGTTACTGTGCCGTAATCGTCGACAGCGGAAAGAAAGACAACCTGAAAAAAGATGGCGGTCCTGTTGGGTAAGAGAAATCTTCACGAAGAGAAAACAACAAGAAGATTATCACAATCTTGTGCTTGAAATGCGACTGGTGGACCGAGAAATTTATTTCAGGTAGTTCAAGTAGTTAATATGGCCGGCCTCAGCCAGTTTCTCATTATAATACAGCGTGATTAAAGGAGAAGACGCCAGTTTGAAACAGCTAATCAGAGCAGGAGTGGGAACTGTTTTCGCTTGAATTTCTGCTGACATCAAATACTGCTGTTTCGTTATGGTTACGCTTATGCTAATGTTGTCCCGGTTCACACTTGCGATCACACGACATAAGCATAAGCATAAGCCTAAGAAAAAGGAAAAGTTTCCTTTCTCCTATGCTTATGCTTATGCTTATGTCACTACGGTTCACCCTTACACTTTCTTATGCTTTTGCTTATGTCACAAGTGTGAACCAGCCTTAAGTGTCAAATCAGGGGTGAGTACTGCACTTTATGACAAAAGCATCAAAGTGGGCACGTTAATACTAGACATCATGGAGAACATTTTTAAGATTGGAGGCAATCGGGATATACTCCGTGTCAGCCAGGAGAGGAGAGGGTGTTAAAAGTAGTGGGGGTAATTATTCAAAATGGCCACCGCCAGCGATACTTCTTTGGTGTACGAACATACAACATAATTGTCTTAAACAATGCCTGACCGTAAACATCCACTGAAATATATTCAAGGATTACAATAATGCTATCAAAATTGGCATAGAAGGTTTCTGAGAATGAAAAATTGAAAAGATAATTCTGAGGTCATAATTATGCAAATTGGAAATTTTAATTAATTCCCATTTGATGATTGCATAGTTGTAGCTGACTTTTTCGTTACTTTGTCTCAACTTTTACAAGAGACAACTATAAATTGTTCTCTCTAACTGGTAAGAGAATGTATGATACTGTATTATTTTTCCTGGGGCTGACAAATGGCCAGAAATGAAGAAAAAAGTTTTCTTGAATTAGGTTAGTTAAAGCGTCTTGACTTATGCAGTTAAAAAATGGAAGTGCTACTGATTATCCTATTTGTGGTTAATTATTTATTGTTTATCCACTATACTAATCACATGAGTAACCAAACAGCTATAGAGGCCTATTGCAAATAATTTAGACTTGCCCACAAGTCGAGCTCAGAGTGTTTTTTTTTTTGGAAGCGCGATTGTGGAACTGCGAAACCCCAAAATACCGAGCGCGAGTGAGTGGGAGCTCGATCCTTCTCGCGCGGGCCTACCACCGGAACCAGAAATGAGAAACGAAGGACTTTTGAGAAAGTCTACAAATAATTCCACTGTTTGGAGAGGATATGGTTGATACCGGTGGCCATCATGGGTGTTACCTAAATGTACAACTCACTTGTATTGCTAAGAGCATGTGGAAACACATATTTTTTGTATGCAGCAATTCGATTCTAGGACTTGTATAAGAAAACATACTACAACGGGATATGCAGATTTATTCCTGAAAGCATTAAATGCCAAGGAAAACTTCCATGCACAACCGGTTAGCACTCCTGCTCTATGTGTTAGTTCAAAAGGCATCGCATCTAAGGTACAAAATTCTCGCAGCGCGAAACCGAGCTGCGCAGAGTTGTGCAAATACTGAGAGCGCACCCTAATGATTGCAATAACATTTCTGGCAGATGGAAGGAGTTCGACATCCTGGCCTGGGATAGCTAGATCAATCCATCGTTAAAGGACACTTCTGTTGGAAGACTTTATTCTATATCCTAGAATTGCAACGAGGTACGTGTTCTTGGTTTGCACCTAGATGCGACAATAATGCTTAACTATCAAGAGAGTTGTACTGTTAACGGATTATGCTACTTCATACCACAGACAGTGACTGGTTTCAAATGATGTTTGAAGTCGATATCGGCTAAAAACTGGAATGCGGACTGGACGTTTACTCGGGGACTTTATGTAACTCGCGTGGTTCAGTACGTCAAACAATAAATGGTGCGACGCGCCATGTACTAGATGTGGCAGCATGCCGTGTTTTACGGAAAGAAGAAGGTGCATAGCTAGAACGCTATAGAGTATGCTCATTGATGCTACATGTATGCTCGCATTGCATATGCTTGCATAGACAATGCGCGCAATTCACAGTAGCACACAGACTGAATTCTTCCATGCTTAAAGAATGAGAGCTCATCGCTACTTCCAATATCTGATAACAATGTGAATAATGCAAGAAAAACGTTTTTCAGAGAAGTTGTTAGAAAACATACTACTCCATCTGCACATGCAGAAGTCCCTTCTCCAACCCCTCATTTAGACACTGACAGGGTAAAAAGCTGGCTGTTTGTGGGCCTGGTGCTCTTTTAGCGCTTAACTGCCCAGTCCAACAAAATTCGGTTGTATTTAACTGAACGAACCAATTAATCGAGAGCTGTGAAGGCTATGGACGACGGGGTAAATTTGCCAATGAAAATCTGTTTTGGAAGTTACTGTGCTGGTGTCGTGACTGTAGGTGACTTAAACTGATGAGAATGGGAAATAAAATGAGAAATGACAGAATAAATAGCGCGTGTAGTAACGTGTTTCTACGTTCTTTAACTGCATCATAGTTCTGCTGTGAAACAGTTAAACAGGTAAGCTTGAAAGTGGCCACTGAAATTATTGAGCAGAAAGCGAAATTGTGATTGAATGATTCGACCAGTGTAATTGAATTAATTAGATATTTAATTTGCATAATTTTGACCTAGAATGAAACGATACCCCATAATTCAGTTAAATGCCCCCCCAAAATGTTAATTTTTTGTTTTGATGGAACATTCAACAAGCAGACATAACTAAAATGACAATTCAACACTGTATTGAGTTAATTTTGCTTCATTTTCCCAATAATATATAGTCTGAATGGCGGCAATATTGAAAAATCCCCCCCCCCCTTCCCAGCTGGCACAGATCTATCCAGATTGCCTCTAATCTTTAAAACATTCCCTACAATATCTAGTATTAGTGTGCCAAGTTTCATGCTTTTATCATAAAGTGCAGAATAGTTTCACCTATCTGCTAGACTGTAATGCACCAGTCAATGTAAACCCCGACACCCCCCACCCCGGGACACGTGGGGCTTTGGTGGGGATTTAGTAGCTTATTGGCAGCTCTCTTTGGCCCCAGTAGGTGGGGAATTTGCATGTCTTGGCATGCCTGTCCCTAGGAACGTGGGGCATTAGTAGGAGATTCGTAAATCCAAGATGGCAGCCGTTGTTCATACAAAGGTCTCTGGGTAATTCAAAATCCAAGATGGCGGCCATTGTTACCACAAGGATCTATGGGTATTTTTGTGCTAAAATCTGTGACTACCTTCAATGTTATTACTTAAAATCTGTGTCACAGAGTGTGAGATCAAGCTTTTAATACAACAAATTGACATAATTATGAATTCTGTTGCCCTGTGGGCATGAAATCCTGCAAATGCAAATTCATAGTTTACACATTTGGTTGCCCAGGGGGTGGGGCATTTTCTCCCTTTTGTTTTACAAAATTTCCCCCACATAGTGGGGGATTTGTAAGTTTTTGCAAGCTATCCAGAACCAATCCCCACCTATGTCCCAGGGTGGGGGGGGGGGGGTCAGGTTTACTTTGACTGGTGCATAAATTTGTTGACTCAAGCTTGACAACGCTCAACTTTCGCTGAATAAATTTTTACTAGCCATTGCATTTCATGTCCTCAGATAACACTTTTCCCGAATTTTCCCGTAAGATAATGTTTATAACCAGTATAAGATGATATTTTAATTCAGGAGATGGCATTATTTTAGGATATGTGATGATTGCGGGTTGAAATTCATTTGTCCCATGTTGAACGTTACAGATTTTGTGGTCAGCTTGCGGTCAACAAACTTGTGTTCACGTGATTACTATTTTTGAAACCGCAGAGTGAAATCAACGGTCCGTGAAACGACACAAAATTCAAGCCATTTGAAAGGACCTGTGGGATCAATAGTATTCGGTAATCAGAGTGACAACGTTTCAAATCTCTTTTGGGGGCACTTTGCTTTTGTAGGATATAAAGGGTTTAGGGCCTGCTTACAAGGAGGGAGGGTTACCCTAGCAAGCAGGTTACCTTAGCACTCACACAATTCCTCTCTTTTTCTTCATCGTGTTTACAAGGCAGATAGGGCTACCCGGGTAGGCAGGTTACCCTATCTGCATGCTAGGGTTACCCTGGCAGGCAGGTTAACTTTTTCCCTTGTAAACACTCCAGGTAGGGTTAACCCATCTACCCAGGTTAAACTTTCTTCTGGTTTCCAGTCCCTTGGTAACCGTGTGCGGTTCACTAAGTACATTAAGTTGTCCCGGGTGGTAGGGTTACCCTACCTGTGAAATTTTGCTTGTAAACCCGGGCTATCTTTGACCCTCCTGCTAGGGTTAACCCCCTTGCTAGGGTAACCCTCCCTTCTTGTAAACAGGCCCTTAGTGTTGTGATAGAGTTTACTAACCAAGGTATACAGTTAGAAAAGAGCCGAAATATTGTATTTTTGAGCACTAATTTGTAGTAATTGGAACACTCGGTTTTACAGTGATAACAATTCTCGGTCTCGCTTTTTGCATGTCAGACGGTTCTGGATTCTACAGTGGGTATAGATATTTTCGTGTGTGTACAAGACGCAAACCGAAAGCCTGGAAACAGTTAAAGTTTTTCTTCGTTTTGACTGGTATTGATTTAGGTATACCAAGGCCAAAATGTGTGATCTTTTCGCGTGACATGGCGTTTCTTTACATGTCCGGTGTTCATGTCTTTTGCCCTGAGAGCTTGACCGCAAGCCTACTTAAACGAGCACCCAAAATGCCAAGCGTAGGTAGTGTAAGTGCTTGCAAAATCCGAGTTTTACGCGAGCGCCACAATTCCGAAGAGTGCTCGTCTTTGCAAGTGCACATATGCTCACATTCTTGTATGTTCGAATGGCATTCAGTCTCATGGCAGTCAGTCTTAAGCTTACATGCAGACTAGTTATTCCCTCTGTCCCTTGTGACAGCATTTTTTCTCTGAATTTCGTTACCTTATCCTTAAGAGCTGGTAAAAAAGTAGAGGGGAGGGCAAGAGGGTGGTGGGCTGAGTGGTGGTTGAAAAATATGACACAACCCTTCTTCTTGGGGAAAACGTACCGACATAAGCCTCGCTGAGACTAGAAATCGAAAATTCAACCGCCTAATCATGAAACGTTTGCCTTCCAATATCTAGTTAACTGTAACTCCTTACCTCTTCAACCTGTATAAATTTACAACAAACGTCATGTGTTAACTTTCCTTTCTTATTTTGAACTGAGCTATTTGTCCACATAAAAATCAAAAACAGAGTCGAAGGACGGACAAGTTAATTCGGAATAGAGCGTGCCAGTAAGGGCAACAACTTGTTTGCACGCCTGTGTATGGCCCAGGCAGAACATATAACTCTTGTGTTACGTTGCAGTCTTAGAGAAAAATACGGCCGTGTTTTTTCCATCAAACTTGGAAGTTACAAGTTTGTTATGGCTTCAACTCCGGAGGCTATTAAAGAGATGCTGGTAAACAAGTCTGCTGATTACGCTGGAAGACAACAAACATTTGGTACTCAGGCGTTCACTCTAGGTAGGTTCCATGCACATGTTTTGGCGGAAAAATTTGTTTTTCCTCGCGAAGTTCGGCCCTCCGAGCGTAGCGAGGTTTATAAATTTGTCGCGTGGGGTTTGCGCGAGGATCGCTTAGGGCGGTCAAATCGCGATTTCGATGGTGTCCGCAGAGTTGCCTAGCAACAAAACCAAATCGCGACCGCTGACAGTTGTGCACTCTCATGTTTCTTCGGCGTTTCTTCATTTCTTGCTTGCTTCGCTGCGTTCATTTGGGTGCTGATATTTAACAAGTGGCTGAAAATCCATTCTGGGGGAGATTTACAACTGAAACTCAGCGTGAACGCCGACTTGAAATTCAGCGCGAACAACGAAGGCGAAAGAGTCGACGACAAGAAAGCACGGGTATAGAACATCGTTTTCCGATAATAGCCTAGCGAAGACTAAAGCCATCAGGAGGACACAAACAGGAGACTGGAATATCACAGGCGAGAAATCTTGGAACATACATAACGTAGCTTAAATTTAGCTTGATAGCACAGCGCTGTGACAAAATGAAATTCCCCAACAACGCGAGAATCGATACAAGGTCTTCGAATATTATAACTCAGTCACACCAATTGAATAATAAGAATGAACTCAGCGGCTACAAACTCTTCGAGAAAATGTGTGCTGAAACCGATCAGGACCGGTGACACCGACAAGAAGTGCTTCGACAAAATGATTTTGTTATAGAAGCAACAAGAGGCGAGAAAAACACACGATCATCAAAATACTTTTGCTAGAAATATACCTTTCCAACGGACGGTGACTGAACAGGTTGGCTCAAAATTATTTCCTCTCTCTACCATTATCTTTACTCTTGATGTAGCAGTAATTATTATTAACGTATAATTACTTTTCCAAGTATGATCAAAATTACAGATTACCGGTACACAAGAGAAATGAAATTATTCACAAAATAGGTTTAAGTTCCCCAAACAACTTGCATACCGTATTTGTGTATGAGCAGTAAAAAGAATTTAAATTTTAAGTTTAGGACGTTCCCGAAAAAATATTTGAAAGAAATAATTGATATTGGATCAGTAGGAATTTATAAAAGTTTATGTTTTCCGTTATGGATATAATTTGACCCTGTTAATAGTAAAAAAATTAATATTCAGATGGATCAGAAAGGACAATTTCTGTTCACAATTTGGTTTGGAAATGCACTTACAAGTATTGCTCGGCCTGACAATTACCACTTTAAAATGTGTAGCGGGGATAGGTACATACCTGCATGTATTTGATGTGAAACAAACATTACTGCTTAAAATTAATTATTGATAATAATTTCATGCTACATACAGTGACCAGCTCTCCTCGCAGTGCACAAACAAGGACCAAATTCATGGGAATTGAGATCCTGATCACCTTCAACATGATTTGTCTATGTGAAAGTTTGTCTTACTTCTGAAGGTTTCACATGCTATAATCTACACTCACCCTTTCCCTTAATTAGCTACTCTTGCTTTTCACACCAATTGGCCTCCCTAAGCCCCAATGTAAACCTGCAAATTCTCCTTACTGGTCTTCATACATTTCTTGTAGTACTAGTGCAGAGAACTTCCTTCTACTGACATTAACACTATTCATGTTTGGTGATCAGTTCCTTAATTCTGATGACCTAATTAAAGCACTGTAGGGAGATGCTGGTCACTGGGGCTTCAAGGGTTAATGTATTATATTATTGTGACAATTATCTAGTCCAATTTCTATAGTATGTTGGGGGAATGAATAAACATGCTACAACATCAATATGAAACTCTGTGGTTTGCTTGCCATTATTCTGTATTATTCTCATTTCAATTTTTGGGTAAAAATGGATAATTTTTTTAATGTGCCACATCACTCTTCAGCAGTAAGAGACTCCTGCTACAGTATCTCAACCAGTCAAGGGAAATAATGTATTGTTTTAGCTATTGACACTTGTCAATACCCAGTAAATAGGACAAAAACTGTACAACAGATTCCAAAGGAAGTGGCCAGGTTAATGTTGGAGATAACAAGTTCCAATTGGAATTTGAACTGCATTTCTGTTAACCTACTCTCACCCAAAACACCACACATATTGTCTTGGACAACAGGTCCACAGCAATACTGTACGTCCTCTCTAGAGAGCAATTTACCTTATGTCAGAATGGGGAGAGGTGGGGGGGGGAGGGGCTGAACGTATTTTCATTTACATGACAGAGGATTGGATGCAAGTTACATGGAAGCGAATGGGAACCAGAATGTCGATCTTAACTCCCAATCCACACCTCCAGTTAAAGCAAAAATCTATCCCCTCCCCACCCCCATCGGTCAATTTTGTGGTGCACCCGTGCCTGAGCTTCGCGAGGTTCTGCGAGTCACGTATTTCCACAGGTCGCCCAAACTCACTCTGAGAGGAGCGCATATAATAACCTGTTCCTTTTTGCATATTTTATAAGTCGGCAAAATATAAGAGTTTGTATGGAAAATGCAACTAAGACGCTCTAAATACCATAAATGCGAATAGTTCATAATATAAATGGTTCACCTTGTTTCTGTGTTGTACTAATTGCTATTTAATGGCTTTTTAGGGTGATTTGAAGCGTTTTGAGCGAGAATGAGCGTCTTTCTAATTTTTGCTCCCAATTAGTATTATAATATTATGCAAAGTGCATAATATTATAATACTAATTGGAGCAAAAAATAGAAAGACGTTTATTCTCGCTCAAAACGCTTCAAATCACCCTAAAAAAGCCATTAAATAGCAATTAATACAACACAGAAACAAGGTGAACCATTTATATTATGAACTATTCGCATTTATGGTATTTAGAGCGTCTTAGTTGCATTTTCCATACAAACTCTTATATTTTGCCGACTTATAAAATATGCAAAAAGGAACAGCTTATTATATGCGCTCCTCTCAGAGTGAGCTTGGGCGACCTGTGGTATTTCTAGTTCTATTAATGTTCCAAAACACAAGCCAATGGGACGACTCCTCTAATTTCTTTCAAAACTGTTCAGTAGCGGGGGAATGGAAGACTCTTACCCTAGCTTAGCATGCAGGCGTTATCTCCCTGCTCAATCGATTTGGCGCAAAATTTCGTGACGTCAAAGAATGACTTGTGACATTTCGCGCCAAGTCGAGTGAGGGGGAAGAGAACGCCTGGGTACTAGGCTGATCTTGACCTTTTAAAAAATCACAGTTACCCTCTAATTTCGCTTTTGGGCTAGCTATTCATTTTTCACTCATCTGTCAGCCATGGGTATCATCTGCAAATATAAAACGTCAATCAAAGAAGATCCGTTCACCAAATATACCGCGTTAATAATCCTTTCCTCGTGTAATATTTTGTAACTCGGCAGCAGATGATATCAGGTGAAATGGTTTGGGGAATCATGTGACACCGTTAGATGGAAAAGGTTACAACCAACCAAATCTTGAAGGCAATGATTGACTTCTTTTCTTCTCTCCTTTTCTACAGGTGGTAAGGATATCGTATTCGGTAACTATGGCCCAGCCTGGAAGATTCATCGCAAACTCTTTACCACAGCCCTACGTCAGTACCTCTCGAACGTCCCTCTGATAGAAAGCCGCGTCTCGACGCAGGCTGAGAAACTGGTGCAGTTCATGAAAGAACAAGATGGCAAGCCTTTTGATCCTGCAGATTGTTTGATGCGGAGTGTCGCTGATGTCATTTGTGGTATTACTTTCGGAGAAGGATGTGATACGACCGACCCTCGCTTAAACCGGCTTTTACAGCTCAATGCAGACCTCGTAGCGGCTACTGACGATGCTCAGTTGTTCTTTATCTTAGAATTTTTCCCTCTGATGCAGTACTTACCAGTAAAGGTTTTCGATCGTTTTCTCCGGCCTGTCTATGAAATTTTTGATATCATTCGTGTATTCTTGAGAGAGCGCGAAGAGAAATTCGACCCCGCAGAACCTGTAAAAGACTTAACCTCAGGCCTTCTTCACGCCAAACATGAAGCTGAGTGTGAGAGTAATGAAGAGAGAGCGGCTCTCCTTTCTGAAGACTATCTCGTCAATACCATCGAAGACATGTTTGCTGCAGGCTACGAAACGACAAGCACCACGATGAAATGGGCAATAGCCTTCTTGGTCAACTATCCTAAGTACCAAGTGGACATTCAGCGTCAGTTAGATGAAGTACTCGGTGACAGAATTCCGTCTTTGAACGACCGGCCCGACCTTCCCCTTATTCAAGCAACGATCATAGAAACGCTTCGAGTTGGAAATGTGGTACCTCTCGCAGTTGCTCACGTCACCCTCACTGATACGACACTTTGTGGCTTCAGAGTACCGAAAGATACCATCGTCTTTCCTGACACAGAATCTGTTCATCTGGATCCCAAATGTTGGGAAGACCCCATTGTCTTTAATCCATACCGTCATATTGACGAAGACGGCAAGCTGATCACCAATCAAGGAAATTTCTACCCTTTCGGAGCGGGACGCCGAGTTTGCGCTGGCGAGCCCTTGGCCAAGGTCGAGTTGTTCTTGTTCTTGGCATGGATGCTTCAGAAGTTCACTTTTGTTCCTGAAGAAGATGGGGGTCCTCCCAAGTTGAAGGGAATATTTAGTGGAACCCAGTTTCCTGTCCCTTACAAGATTCGCGCCATCAAACGGGATTAATCACCAATTATCATTCTGAAAGAGTAGATAATTTTGGTGTTCATCCTTCGTATCTATGCAAACTAGCAAACTTATGACTGTAGCCGGATCGAGATCTACAGATTGATGAAAACTGACAGAGTTGAAAGGGAGAACAATGATAGTAATGATAGTAACAATGGTAGTATTAGTAAACGTTTTATTCACGAATGTATCTGTTAAGGAGGTATAAACGCCAAGTATCTCGCAAGCAGAGCATTTATTATATAGATGTAGTTCGGGAATTGTCATATATGCCTTGGCATAGTAGTTTTTAGAGGCAGAGGAGGGAAATAATGGCCCTACAGGACAAAGCTTAACTAACGCTTGATGATACTGTGCAACAATACACGCAACCAAGTTATTTCTTGTGTCGAACCATGTACAACCAAAATTTCTCTACTTTGGTACTGTTAGGCTCAATGAAGGCTCGATCTCCAGCCGCTTTGTGCGCCCGCGTAGGATGAAACCGGACTCCCTCAAACGGCTGACAATCGAGCCTATGCTCAATGTTTCACTCACAATTTGGAGAAGACACTCAGTAATGTCGTGTTCTGGTTGATCTCATAATCCATAGCTTCTATACACCCATCTTATTAGTTGGTTTGATGCATGTGTATTTTTGCTGTATGATTTTCTAGTCGAGCGATATTTTGATTACCCCCCCCCCGCCCTTATTGTATCAAAATACAAAACATGAGTGTAAAAGTAGGTGTTATATAGCTGGAGGGAGGGGTATATGATTTATTCACCTCGGTACGTCCACGGGGCGTTACCAGGTGAATATATCACATAACCCGTAGGGACAGGTAAATAACATGCTTATTTTTCAGATGCTGAGGTTTTTCTAATGCAAATGATAATCTTGAGAATAATATTTGGATTACCTCTCAGGACGTTACCCTTATTTGGTAAATTGCACAGCAGTTCTCGAAGGGACCGCCAAGTCCTGTCCTAATTAGCAAGTGCTTTTGGTTAGAAGACCGCTCTGATTAGAGAGGCTTAAAATTTTAGTTGCCAAAATGAAGTTAATTTTCAGAATTGTTTTAGGTCAATCGCAGCAAGTGTTTGCGTTCTATCCCAGATTCTTAATATTTTCAAAAATTGAAGCGGTGCCATTTGAATGATGAAAGTGGCAGGGGTAACCCAGTTGGTCTATTACGAGCTGTCTGCATTAGCTACATAATATTTCAACTAGGGGAATATTGCATAACAATATCAGCCCCGCTTTCCCAGTTATAATCAAAGCCGTCCCCAGCTCTTGAGGCAACTTTTAATTGGTGTAGTACATTTAATATAATCACCTGAATAATAAAGGAACACAAGCCATGTGGCAAATAATAAGTGCACTGTTCCTATACTGGTGTTCCCTCTGTCATGAAAGACAATAGTAGTTATACCCTGTCCGGACATTAGAGATTTTTCTTGACGTAAACAGTTTCGAGCAGAAGGTGTAAAGCGAGAATTTAATCTTGGATAGGGGAGTGCTTCATTTAAGGGACGGGAATAATCATTATATTTCATAGAATTCAAATTCATGGTCTGGAACCATTTAGGATGTTAAAAAATTTAAAACGACCATCATTCGAATCAACCGTGTACCTACAAAGGTGAAAGAGGCTGGAAAAGAAAGAAGGAATTTCCCTCTTGTAACAAGTAAAAATGGAATCAGGCTACGCCTACAAAAAACAGGATCTGGTACTTTGGGGGATTCTTTCCCAAGTTTTCAGACCATTGCCACCATTTTTTGGATGTGATAACACACGTGATTTGACTTAGTAGCTGTTAGGAATAGACGAGTACTTTAACGTACTGGCAGTACGTTTTTTTTTTATTCAGTTTATTTAAACTGTAACTTTCCTAACTTGGGCAACGTTGCGAGTCACTTGGATCAACACAGTTGTGTTTCGAAAAAGTATGTCATGTTGTTTTTGTATTTCATCTGTTTAAGTACAAGAGAGGTAATCTATTTGTTTTGTCTTCGTTTTATCGTCTCCAGCCTTGTTAACGGGTCGTTTCAATCACTCGTTAACGTGTTTCGAGTTTTGATTTCCTAGCCTTCTTGCTGGGTGACTATAGAGCCGAGGAATGGGGACGTAACCATCCCTCCCCTCCACCTTCCGTCGCCTGCCACGCTTGCTATTGAGTCTGCAAATGGAAACCATTGAGTAACAACTGAGGAGAAAAGTGATACGCAACAAACAATGCAGGATGGGTGGGAACCCAGGAGAAAAGGGGGATGTATGGGGAGGCGGGATTCTCTAGGTAGCGTAAAGCGGAAGAAATAAGAAAAAAATATACAAACACAACATTCCATAACATCTGGCATCCGAAAAAGTCAAGGAGATGGGATTCGAAAATTAAAGAGTACCGGTGACAGGAAGTCCTCCCTTCGCCCCTCTCTTCCTGTCTTCTTACTCGGAAATGTCGGGAAAGTCGAATGTACTTAATTAGGTCTCCGGAGACGGTCCGTTTGCCGTTAAATATCGATAATTTGATAAAATGACGTCAGCAAACTATTTTAATGCATTCTCACTTTTGGTCACTCGTGGTCACTCATGGTCACTCATAGTCACTTGCGGTCACTCGTAGCCTGTTCCAGGCTCCGAGATAGTGGGGAGAAGAGCGAAGAGAAAACGAGGGCGAAAAAACGCACGCTACCACCCCCTTTTTTCTCCAGGCTCCCTCACGCGTATTATTTTCGCGTTCCCCTCTGTTCGCGCTGACCCTACTATCTGAGAGCTTGGAACAGGCTAGGTCACTCGTCGCAAGTCGTGTGTACTTTTAGACAGGACCTGGCAAGTGTAGTAGAACGTGCGATTCAGAGGTTATTGCTAAACACCAGGCGCGCGTTTCTCAAAATCCGCAAAACTTTTCGGGTCGATCTCGGGCAAGATAATTCACGCTATATCTCGTAAAAAGCAGTTTATAATAAGAAACTTGCTGTAAGTTAAACATTTCTCATCCCAGTTGTAGAATATTTTTACGAATGGTTTTTCCGAGTCGAAAACTTTTCGGGGCTTTCGAGAAACGCGCGTCTGGTGATAAATATAAAGAGAAACGATTCATTGAGGAATCAGGACGTACGCTTGAATTTTATATTCAGCTCTGAAGCATTAAAAAAGATTTGACGCTCAAAATCGGGAGGGATAAATACTTAGACAAATTTAACTTTCAATTGGTCACTTAAAGAAAATATATTACATCTGCGTTTTTACGTAGATTTTTCAAATTGTCAGATCATTTACCGCATCAAAAATTAGGGAGACTGGCGAGTTGAACATGGGGACTTCATTGCCTGCCTATACATAATTCTTGGTATTCGAGGTCAAATAGTAAGCACAGACGCCAGCATGTTATTCAGATTAAACGACAAAACTGCTATGAAAAATAACAAACTGATTTCTGGTCACTCACTAAGTCAATTCAGTTTTGCTCTTACATAGCTACAGCCATTTCTAGATGTAAAAACTCACCATCACTTTACTGTAACACTCCACTTATGTGATTAATATAGGAACAAGAAAATACGTATCCCTACCTTAAATTGATTAAATTTCAACTAAATTTAGCATCGGCCATAAGATACAGAGAGTGAATAACACATTAACCATATGCTAAGAAATACAGTGCAAATGAAGCTGTTTTAAAGAAGACTAGTATAATGCTGTTTTTTTAATCCTCCGGTAAACTGTCCTGGAGAAAGCTTGAAAAATTCCATTCGGATATACCGGCGCTAATCAAGTAGCCTGAATATTAAATATTCCGCTTTCAAGGAACAAAGAAAACTGATGGACTCCCTTGGAGAACGTTTGAAAAACAACAGATATCAGAGTAAAAACACCGACGATCCATGCACCGACTAACTTGTGGCAGGGTATTGTTGCGAGTTTTTGCTAATTTCGTTATAATCCGTAAAAAATAGATACGATAAAAACATTATTTCTAACAAAAATATTTTTCGCCAAAATTTTGACAAATTTGATCGCGCAAATGTTATACATTTTTTTAATCAGTTTTTTTGTTTGGTACTGGCCAGTTTTCTTGGGTTAACAGGTTCACTATTAATGTCTTTTAATACCCATTTTGCTCCTTTAGCCCTTAAGGAAGGTCTGCTTTGCAAACAAACAAAAATGTCGGACAATTGTTTTGTTACATATATATATATTTTTAATTTATAAGTCGGTAAAATACGATAGTCCGGGTGAGTGTACTGAGTCCCTAAAAGGACTGTTTGTGACTGACTGACGCCGTTTCGACAATCCAAGCGAACGGGCCAAGGCCTAAATGTGAATAATATATGAAGTAATCATATATATGTCAACTGCGGATGAAATAAGAAGTAATAATGAGAGAAAAAAATGAAAAAATAATAAAAAATAAAACGGAATTCTAAACCAAGACTTCTCGATACAGGAGACGATACGTGAATAAACTATCTCGCCGACTAGGAACTGATCATTTTTCCTGTAGGCGGTGAAAAAAGGATATTTTTGTTAGCCTGTTCCAGGCATTTAGGGTCGGCGCGAGGGAAGAACTTTCCCTCGTTTTTTTTCTCTTGCGTTATATTTTTCTTTTGCGCCGCTTTACCGCCAGAACAGGCTATGTTTTTGTAAACTACTGAAATTGGAGAATCGCGGGCGCATTGAGACACCCGCGGCGGTTCGGCGTTAAAAGTTCGGTAACCGGTGATCAGGCCGAATTTTAGCCTGCGTAGCAAGCGTTTCCGTAGGGCTTTCCGCAGGTTTGCTGAGCATTTGTCGCTTCTTGAACGCGCGACAATCGGGGCGAGCGCAAATTGCCACGCAGGCTAGCCGAATTTCAGCATCGCACTCATATTCTCTCACGTTGGTCGCGTTTCACCCTTCCCGTTGATCTTCCCGCCTAAAGATTTCACCAAGCGAAACGAAAATAGAGCCTGATCGCAGGTTAAAAGTTCGGCGGAGGGGTCTACCCCGGTCAAACGTCTGAGGCAGTTTTTTTCGTTTTAATTCGTGAGATTTATTCACCATGTATTCAAAAGTAAGCAAGCATACATAAAGAAGTGGGTGAGTGTAAATACATTTGTATATTTTCGTTTCTCTCAAACAAACAAGTTTCTTTGCTATATTTTAACGTTCCACACCTGAACAAAACTACTTTTACAAATTGCGCTGACAACTCCGTCTCCCGTTTTCAAACACAGAACTTTTTTTTAGCAAAGTTTGAAACCGTTCAGTAAATCACAGGATACTGGTAAGGTATCAAACTTTGAAAAGTGAAAATAGTTCCCTTACCTTTGAAGTACTTTTCTTATTTTTCGCGTTTGACTGCTGTGATAGCCTGTTCAATTCCAGGCTCCGAGAGAGTGGGGAAAAGAGCGAAGAGAAAACGGAAAACGAAGGCGAAAAAACGCGCGGGGACTGGGGAGAGGCGGCGGGTGACTAAGCCTGCAAGTAGTCCCAGGCGCCGCGCAAGACTTAGGCCTGGCTACAAAGGGCTATAAAACCGACCGACAGCAGCCTGGAGCGATAGTGAACGTTCGAAGTTTAAGACAAGGGGAGAGGATTTGGTCGGTTGTTTACGTTGTTTTCCCACCGCTTTGATCTTATTACCCTTCGCGCTTTCTCTCAAGACGTTGTATATAAGCAAGGAAACATTATCGATGAGGGATAAGTCATGAAATGGGTGAATTTTGTTGCAGCGAACAGAGAAATTTTGTTGATGAAGATGACGCCGAATTGAAGCATGACATTTGAGATTGTGGTAATTCAGTTAAGCTTGTGTGGTCTTTGCAAACGAAATCCACCAGATGTGTTTTTCATTACTCAAGGAAGCTGTTTGTAACGGAGTAAACTAACATATATTTTCTCTTTCAGCGATTCAAGCAGTGTCCTTTGGAATTTATTGAGGTAAAAGAAAAGGTCGCTTGCTATGGCGGCGCGCGAGCGAGGTAACTATCCTACGAAAGAATGTTGTATTTGACCTAAACGTGTTAAATTTCCGCCTTGCCGGCTTTTTAGATAAGCAAGGAAACATTATCGATGAGGGATAAATCATGAAATGAACGAGTTTTGTTGCAACGAACAGAGAAATTTTGTTCACAATTAAGATGACGCCGAAGCATGATTTGGGCTTGTGGTTGCAGGGCCGTAGCCAGTATCATTATTTGAGGCAAACCGAGGCACTTGCCTCAGTCATTTTTTTCGTTTAACACCCTGAATACCTAGGAAGAGAATTTAACCATGGACATTGCCTCAGTCATAATTTTTTTCTGGCTACGGCCTGGGTTGAATTGATGAAGACAGGGTGTGCTTCCGTATAGGAAATCTACCAGAGATATAATAATATTAATTAAACAATGAATCTGTTGTACCGGAGGTACCGGAGTAAACTAACATATAATTTCTCTTTCAGGGATTCAAGCAGTGCCCTTTGGATTTCACTGAGGTGAAAGAAAAGTTTGCTTTGTCTCACTGGTGGTACACGTGGTAAGCTATAAACGAAAGAATGTTGTCTTTGACCTAATGTATCGGTCAAATTGAAGCTTAAACATCCACCATCCGGGCATAACCCGGGCACTTGACTGTGCATTTTGCCCGGGAAGGGGGGAATTTGAACGTTGCCTTGCAAGGGTGGGGAATTTGAACCGGATTTATCTCTTGTTCTGGCATAATCCTCCTCAGTTTTTGCAAGGTTTGACGGATAAAATTTCGCCTTTGTTAGTAAATAACTCTTTAAAAACATCTTCAAAAGAAGTCTGAAGGTGTCATCACGGCACATCTCTCTATGAGCAGTGTTTGATTGAAGACGAAATTTGTCTTTGAGGAGAGGTATTTCAGAACTAATTGGTGGGGCATTTGAACAGCTTTTTTGCCCCAAGGGAAGGGAATTTGAACAAGCCAATCTTCAAAAGTTCAAATGCTTGGGGGGTTGCCCGGGGGTGGATATTGAAGTGTTGATTTGACTGGTACATATATGTTTGAAATTGCCGCCTTGCCGGCTTTCTTTTCCTTTACTGGGGCCGCTCTTGAAGACAATTATTAAACGTCTGAGCAAAGAAAGTCAGTTCTGTTGACCACATTTCTGGAAAAAAATCTTATAGACAGAGGCAGTCCTCTAGATCCAGGGCTTGACAAAGGTTGTCAGATGACAAATAAGTAAGCACTAACAGCGTACACAACCGTATAGCAAAGCTGCGAAGATTATTAACTTGAATATCAATGTGGTCTACAAGTATTACATACAGATAATTGGTTTTGGTAACAGTAATCAATCAATTGTTGAAATTCATCCCTGACCTGTGAATTGGTAAACAAAGTTCAGCGACCATGGGATGAAAACACTCCTGTGGCTAAAACGGCCTTACTTTTGTGCCTAAACAGGAAAGCCTTTTTTGATTTTTAGACAAAAATCTACAAGCTGGTAGCAGATTCTTTATGCGTCAGTCTTACAAAGGTTTCTTTTCCTTATTTTTAGTACAATTTTTTTTCGCCGCATACGGAACACCATATGCAGACAGAATTGAAGCGAGAAAGTGGAGTAAGCATATAAGCTTGGGCTTGCATTTTATATAAAATTTTGAATGTGTCGATAAATTGCTTCTCAATCTGTGGTAACTGTAAGTGTATATCAAACAATTGAAGGCTAATTCAGGATTCTAAACTCAAACATATTTTGAGGTTTTTCATGCTCCGAGGTCTGGAAAGATGACGATCTGACAACTACACTGGTTGGTCAGCACATGATCAAAATCTGTCTGGATCAAATTTCTTTTCACAACAAATGTGCGTTTTGAACTAGTCTGTTACACTTTCAGACCCATGCTTTACTTAACCCTCAATGTTTTCCAAATTTCCACGGAGGTTTTTCTAATTCACTTAATCCTAAATTAATACCTACCATTACACGTGCGTTTGAACATTAAAACTCTAAAAAACTCTGATCCACGCTAACTAAGTGCATTCAGTCAGTAAGCATTAATGTCACATCCTAGAACAGTATCATGAAATCAACAGGAGGATAGTAAATGTGGGTGATTTCCTAGATTATATTATATAGCAAAATGTGCAACAGAATGAGAGCGATCACTCGTTAAACACTTTGTTAGATCTTTTTATGTGCCTCATGAATTATTATAATGAGCATGGGAAATTTTTTTAAGACACAAGCAAGTGGGAAAATCAAGTTTTTGTCGAGCCCAATAGATCGACATTATTAAAGCCAATGGTCAACTGGCAATTTTAAGCTTAATTTGTTCCTGGAATGAATGTTGTGGAAATGTTAGCTTTTAAGTTTATACACATGTGGCATGGCAGAAAAACTAAAGGCAGTGTTCTCTGCGGCACAACAAGCGTGTTAATTCTGGATTTACTATGGCCAGCAGAACCCTTTTCCCCCACAATTTATGATAAACCAAGCACTGGCTAAAGAATGGACAAGAACGAGTCAATTGATAACTCTTTTAACTTACATGATCTGTAGCATAATTATTGAACTTTTGATTCCAAATAATAATCGTATGTCATTTAGAAGTTACTATTTAATTTTCAGTGTTAATCATTCTGGAACATTTTTCTTTTGATGATATGTTGTTGCTCTTAGAGCAGTTTTCAAATGAGCATTGGAAAGTAATGTTGTGTTTTCTTTGGTTTTGCTTTTGCCGTTTGATTTGTCAAAAAGGTTCGTGCCACTTCGGGGCACTTTCTCAACCAAAATCAACCATGACTTGCTCGCACCCCTTTTTTCCTGTGCTTAATATCAATTGCTTGTATTTACTTGAATTTGTGATTGTCCCTTTTATTTTTTGTTTTGGACGTGATCAGTTAGAGAAGTTGCTTTGCTTTCGGTTTTACAACACTCACTTGAAAACTGCCGTATTTCAACAGAATGTTGGATGTATTAATTTAAAGAAATACATATAAATGTGGACCTTAGGTCAAAAAGCCCGCAAAGGCCAGAAACTCCCAGCAAAAAATGTTTAGATCTGTGAAATGTAGAAGCATTGTATAAAGGCTGAACAATTAAGTTTAAATGAATGATTGAAACTTAGAATGGCTGCTAGTTAATTTCCCTAATATACACCCGTGCAGAGATAAACCAGCTTTCAAGTTAGGATTTTGAGTCAGGATCTCAGGGCAGGATTTTGAGTCAGGATTGGGATACACAGTGGATAACTTATTTTCGAAAGTCCGTACCATCTCACTTTCGGTTTAATGGTTTCATGTTATATTCCTCAGTATTCCAAGACGTGTGTGTCTTAAAAACATTATGTTAGACCACCTCTCTCAAACTGAGATTGAACATCTTGACACAATGTAGTATTCCTTATCATTCTAGTACAGATGTTCATGAGAACATAACCCTGTTTATAAGGCAGAAAAGAGTGTTTTGGGGTTTAGCCCTGATTTATAATGACGTTACGGTCAAGCACTGGTTTGAATGATTTAAATGGTTAGCGTTCCTATACTGTTATGGTAACTCTCGATATAAATCTGTTAAAAACTTCTGATTCTGGCAGCTACATACTGTGGCTGTAGTTGGTGTAGTGGATGCATTTATAGCAAAATAATGACTTAGGTGTAAAGTATACACTGTACAGATTTTTTCCCTTTGTTTAATATTTAAGTGTAAAATGTGTTAAACTTCGTGTCATTACAAGTGAAAAAGAATTGTTCATTTGAGATATGGAAACAATAGCCAACCGTTATATAAATGCCTGTGAAGGTTTTATTTTTTCCGTGATTGTGACAGACTGGATTATCATGACAATGTTATTGGCAGCTGTCTGTTTGCGTCTTAGATTCTTTTGTAAAATGTTTAGATAAGTTTTAATCTAGCTTTGACAGTTAATCCTTCAAGCCCTGACAGCGACCAAAGTGAAATTTCTCTTTACATTATCACTACTTGTTCAAACATTCAAATGATGAGAATAAAGGAAGTGACCACCAAGGATAACATGTGTTGATATTTAGACAAATTCTTTTACTAGTTCCATAAGAACTGTATGGAGTACAGAAAGGAGAATATGCATTTTTATATTTGTTACTTTTCTTTTCTTTCAGGATTTGGTCTGCCACTTGTCTCAGCTGATGATGGAGCTGACTGCTTGTGTGGTTTACAGTCTAGATGTGGAAAATCAAAGTTGACCGGTAAGTAAACCTCCCAATATTAAATACTGTAAACTGTTGAAATACTGCTTGGTTTAATAAGGGACTCTACAGCTGTAACTGAACAGTCAAAACAGTCATCTGTGAAATCGACATCAACGAAACAAATCTGGTTATTACGGACCACGCAAAAACATTAATCTGAAAGTATGACATTAATTCTGGCATCAACAAACACCATCATTTAGTCTTCTTCACTTTGCAATTTACCACCAATAAAATAAATATTATAAACAAGTGGCATAAAATACTTGGTACACTACTCTGGTCAGCTTGAAAAGTGGACACAAGTTGAGCTCAGAAATTTTTTCGGAAGCACTAAAAAACCTAAAAAGCTGAGCACGAAGAGCGAGCAAGCGGGAGCTCCACTTGTTTCCCTTGCAGGAAATCGCATTGAGACGTCATTTTGGTGAGAACTATTTCGGGACTCGTGTCTGTCAAACTTACATTTCGCGTCTTGGAATGGCTTTTGGAGGAAAGTTTAAAGGAGTTGAATCACGGCTACTGCGCATGTGCGATTTTTGAAAACTGTTCATCCCAACAAGAAATCAAAACGAATGCGAAACCTCTGACCGACTATATAAATCCTATTCCATCTCCGTCCACAGATCATTGTTTTCAATTTCAACTCAATATTTTACTTCTTGGATAGTATATCTTTCTATAGAGCGTATTATTTCGAAAACTGAGGCACATTTTAGTGCTTTTTCGGGCGCTTGAAATGTCAGCCCGAGGCGGAAAACGCTATGGAAGCGGCCGCAAACTGTTGTCACCAAGCAGCTATCTCAAAAGCTCCGAGAAAAGAAGCGAAATTCGTCGCTCCTGGAACAAAAATCACGGCAGAATGTGGATTAGACATGATGTTATGGCTACATTCAAAGCGTTGAAGGCGAAATGTGTGTATTCGTCAGATACGGCATTCGTTCAGCATTTGTTGGCTTATGAACTTCGAAGGCAGAGGAGGTGAGAATTCCCTGCTAGCAGAGGCCCCTTTTCCTTTGTATTCGCTGAGCTGACGGACGCGACGAAAAGCGACCTCTGCCATGGGTCGAAATGAACTGTGTTGAGCATGCGCCACGGTTACTTAGCGACCGAAACGTCACGTGATGCTTTTAGCACGTGATCAGCTGACGACTCGCACCTTTCTCAACTAGCGCGCCAAAAAACACCTGCACAGTTCGTCTAGAGATAGTTGTTGTCTAATCTACGTTATTAATTTCAAGTTATCTGGACAAGGAAGCTTTTTTAACATGACCACAACTCCAGGAATCAAAGACAATTTAACTTATTGAAGGCTGCGTGTTTTATGACCGCTTCACTAAATTAGCAGTTGGTAATAAACAACCCATGTGCAGTACGAAAGGACAATTTATAGGTTCGAAAAAACAACAATCACTTGATCTAGAATAGTTAAATTTTCTCACTTTTAAATAAAATACACCAGTTGTCAATTAAGAATTATCCAAAAATACAATCTCAAAGTCAAAATTTTAAAAATTTCCGCAAGAGATTTCTCATGTTGTCTCCCGCGTGAAATCAAACTACAACAGAGCATTTGTGTCTGTTTACGTCAGATTACTACTCTTCGAAATTTTTTGAATGAAGGTACACAGAAGAAGAGACAGTAAGCTTTTCTAAATAATACATTTATTAAAACACGCCTTCACTTGTTTCTGAAGACCAAACGCGTTCAATTCTTTCTTCGAGGGAAGCTACGCGCAAGCGATCGCTCGATGTGCAAGTTATTTTGAAGAGCATTTGGTGATGCGAACTGTGCACGTTTTTCAAAACTTCTACGAAAACTGTAAGGAATATGAAGAATCCCTCAATTAAAAAGCGATTTCGATACAAGCTTACAATCAAATGTGTAATTTACTCTACCGTAGACTCGTAGAAGTGCTGGAGCATTTCACAGAAAGTCCGTAGCTCGAAAAATCTTTGGAGGTGGAAGGTTGTCCTTCGCCTTGACAGATGTTTTCTTCGCTCTAAATTCCATTCCTTAACTTGTCGAGTGTTTCTTAGAGCTTCTTCTTTTGATTGTTTGTCTTTCCGAAACGAGAGAAAGTAGACTTTGTAACTCTTCACTATGCGGGCTCACTAAATGACAGCGGAATAACTGTGAAGGAATGCGCGAGACACAGTGGGCTCAAGTCACGGTCAGCAAACAATGCAGGGAGCATGCGTTTCGGAACCGCCGTCCAAGATCGTGGACGGCGGTTGGATCAAAGAGAGTTTCGACCCATGGCAGAGGTCGCTTTTCGTCGCATCCGTCAGCTCAGCGAATACAAAGGAAAAGGGGCCTCTGCTAGCAGGGAAAGGTGAGAACGGATGTTTCTACTCTTTGATTCATAAATACCGTCGAATTTTTTATTTCCTTGCCTGATTCGAGAACGGATTTCCGTGCTTATTTGCTTCTGTCTCCATTACAGTTTAGATGCCAGAAAAGCTAGCAAAGAAAAGCGAAGGCAGGCGAAAGACGTTCAAGACAAAGGTTAGTAAATTTTTGTTTACAGTAGTTCGTGCTTACGAACAACTTACCTCGTTCAAGTTTGCATTATAAGCGAGTTCGCTAAACCTTCCTAACCTCGATTGCTATTTTTGTATAGATGGAATCGATGTACTGACCTCTACCCCAGTAAAGAGAGATAGTCGTGGCGATGAAGCTCTTGCTGTTAGCCCCATAGATGTTGTGAATGTGGCAAGCGTAAGGTGAGAAAATTGAATGTCGTGTTTGGATAAGAATCGACTAACTTTATTGAAAGACTGACCTACATGTATGGTCTATTTTGAACACGTTTCCCAGTGTTTATGTTACAGGAATTTATCTAAGGCAAACCCAGCTGATTACACTGTAACTCAAATCATTTTCAACATGAAATTGACTGACCTACGTGCATATCTATGTGCAGCTTTGAAGATGATGTAGATATCACTGGCACCGATACCTCACAGGATATCAGTAGTTCCAGTAGCAGCATTTCTGACGATTCATCAGAGGAAGATGAAGATTACAATGACAACTACTTGTAAGTGTCGAACTGGTGTTTAGTTCTAACTTTAGCTGTGTTGATTCCAGTTGCATGAAGTGTCTTTGTGTCTAGAATTTTTAGTGCATCAAAGATTGTCAAGATAATAGAACAGCGTGTTTCCAATTTTTATTGTTCACTTACTCCCCAACAACTACAGACAAAGTAAAATTTCCATGTGCTGAAAATATAGATGAGCCAACATAAACAGATTGGAAACTATTTCTAGAGGTGCTAAAGAACTAAATTATAGGGAGTGATACTAGACCAAGTTTGTGATCATGATCGTATGTGACCCATGTGGCATTTTCCCTCTATGCCCCTGACATAAACTCTGCCAATGTGTTGTTTGCGAAGATCTGATAGGGATGCCTGTTGTTTTTTTAGAGGTCCAAATTGGGACTCGGGTATTTTTTGTCGGTATCAGAGAAAAATGAGGTGTTTTATTATAAGAAAAGGTATTTTTACGGTTATGCGACTGAAAAAGACACAGGCCAAGCCAAGTAGCAGTATTGGTATTTTACAGTAGAGGTCATTTTGTCTTATGTACAAGGTATTTTTAGTGGGGACATTTTTTAGTGCAGATTTTTAGAGTGTTAATGTGATTTTCCTAAAGACATCCATATCCCTTCCCCTGGGCACTAAAGCAGAAAAAAATGCATGTATTGTCATGCCTATCACCTTTTCTCATGCAAATTTATTTTTTCTTTCAGAAATATTTCTGGCATGTCAAATGCACTGAAGCAGCTTGTTGCCAATGCTGATGGTAATAGTGATTATAGTGACAATGACAGTGATGAGGATTATTGGGGGTAAGTCTTTCACGTATTCGTATTATGGTGTGCTTTCCCATGAGGGATACACGCGATACACGATCTTTGAGTCCTAAAGGCAATATTTTATGCAAAGTGCAGCAAGATAAATTGCATATCTTCATAGAGCCATGTATTATACTTCCAACTTCTTTATTATACAGGCATAAAGAAAATACTGATACCCTAATATTGCTAAAATGATTTATTAGAATGAATTGATATCTTCACTAGCAAGGATGTGGAAAATATGTTACTGATTAACTGTACCATGATACTTGTTTTATTCGCAAGACTATGAGATTTCCTAACAGGTTTCTTCCTACGTTTATTCCTTCAGAGAGGAAAGTGGCAGTGAGCACGACCTTGACATGACTGTGGAAGAAAATGCTGCAGTTGAGTTCGAATTGTCTGGGGTGCTAGAGGTTGATGAGAGTGAACCTGAGGTATTGTTGCATCCCATCCCTACAATGGCCTCAGTATCTACTCAGACAGAGGAGCGAGAAACTCCTACCATTCCATTCAGAGTAGTCCCACCAGTGGCATGTGTGAATGGCCCTCCCAGAGAGAGCAAGTTCAGTCGGTGGGAGGACAATCAAGCATATCAGCAAGAGCTCCAGCTGGTACAGGGTACGAAAGTGATTTGTGCACTGGACCTTCTTATGCAGGTGTTTGCTACGAAGTGTCAAAATCCTGGGTGCCAGCAGCAGACTTGGGTTGACTACACCCTTTGTGGCACAAGCGCCCTTGTAAAATGGACTTGCCCATTGGGGCATAAAGGGAAATTCTGGACCTCCCACAAGGTTAACGGTGCTCTAGTTAATAATTTGCAGACATCGGCTGCCATTTTATTATCTGGGTGCAGCTTTATAAAAGTTGCCAAGATGGCACAGTTTCTGGGCTTATCATTTCCATCAAAGTCCACATTCTATCGAGCACAGAGGCTTTACTTAATCCCTGCTGTGACAGAATGGTGGAAGTGGCAGCAGGAGAAGATATTCAGCGAGCTAAAGGGAAAGCAGATTGTTGTTGCAGGGGATGGGCAGTGTGACTCCCCTGGATTCACTGCCAAGAACCTCTGCTACTTTCTCATGGAAACAACCACAACATACATAATTGACTTGGAGGTACTTGACAAAAGAGAGGTCGACATGAAATCAGTGAATATGGAGAAACAAGCCCTCAACAACATCTTACTCCGACTCCAGATTCTCCTTACCATAATTGAAGTCGTAACAGATGCATCTGCAAGCATCAAGAAGCTGATAGGTAAGGGACTCTAAATAAACCCGCAGTGCTTCTAACAGGCTATTGGCATTACGAGTCTGCCAGAGCAGGGCACAGGTCACACATGTTGTCCAAAAATTGCAGCTAACTGAAAGTTTCTTGTCCAAAATTGAAAATATTTAGTTGGGAAAAAAACGCCTGTACAGGTGAAATTTCCAGCCTTGCAGATGACAGGTTAAAATAATCCAACAGTTGCCAGATACCGTTTACATTGTTGGCCTATACAGACCTTCTAGCCCTTCTCGGGCTACAACTTTGTCAGTCCTGAGTGTCACACAAGTTGATTGTAGGATTCAGGGATGTAGATAGGAAAATTTTAGGATGAATGTGGTGCCCCTTTATGGAGAAAAAGTAAAGTAAACATTCAAGAAAATCAACAATAGCTGCCAGTCATCATGTACATCTTCTGTTGTTATGACCCCCTTTTTCCCAAATGCTGGCTAATGCCACTGTGTACAGATACATCATTATGTTATTTGAGTAATGACATTTACATATTATATTCCAGCTGATGGCTTTAGGCAAATCTTCCACTCCCTAGATGTTTGGCATAAGTCCAAAGGAATAAGAAAGTGTCTTACAAGTGTAAGTGTGTTTTCCTTTATAAATGTTTATTGCCAGTACTATGGAAATTTTGTCTGCGGGAAAAATTACGGTGGATTCTTCCATTAGAATCTTACCTGGTGGCACTGTCAGTTTATCCTTGTCTGACATTACACTTTCACTTTTGAGACTCCTCATCTACTATATTACAACTCCTCTACAGGTTGGAAGTGCTAAGGGAATGGAGAAAGTGGCTCTCTGGACTGACAATATTGTTAGACACTTTTGGCACTGCTCAAGTCTGGCCTCTGAAGTCGAAGGAACTGATGCAGAAGCTCTTAAAAAGATGAAGGTAACATTTCCAAGCACTACTAAACTAACCGCAGAGTTTGAGAGATGCCCGCTACAGTATTTGATGCTCCAGATTTACTGCTTCACTGACATAACAAACCAAGAGGGTGTTAAAAAGATGAGAGAATCTGCAGTCTTGGGATCCCTGTGTTTTATCAAGCTGTCCCCTTTCTCACAGCTATTGTTTTGAATCATTTCTTTACATGCAGCACTACTTATGCATCATAATGAGTTTGGTTTTTTTTTATCACAGGATACATGGATCTCCCTTTTGCATCACGTGTGCGATCAACACGAGTGGGCGGATGGCAAGTGTGACCACGAGCCTATTACCAACGACAACCACAAGTTGCCATGGTTTGACAGAAGGTCAAAGGACTTTGAAGCTCTCCAAGAAGTAATTCTCAACTCTGACCTGCTGGAGAGCTTCAAATACTATACAAAATTTAGGTAACTGTAAATACTATGGATTGATCAAAGAGCCATGCTCAGAAATTTTGTTCAGATATTTTTGCTCACTCGAGTATAAAATTCCACTTTGGTCCAGCAACCAACATATTTTTTCATACATTTTTCACATTTGATGACCTTCATCATGTGGTGAGTGATTATGGCAGAATGTACCAACCATGCCTTAGGATTCTGAAAAGGGGTTCTGTGCAACTCATTGAAAGAGTCTGGGGCAACTGAAAATCCCATTCAGGGCTGTAACTTGAAAGGAATTGCTTTTTCAACTACATGTAAAAATGTTTAATTGGTGACTAAAATGTCAGCAATTTTGTCTCCTATACTGTATTCTATGAAATGTGCCTCAAAATTGATACTATTTTTTCAAAAATGCTTCCTCATTTTTTTATTTCCAGCCCTGAATGAGTGTTGCTAATTAAACCACGTTTTGTGGTTTCTTCCCTGGGAACTGTTGTGTTTTCTTGTTTTGGGGCTCACTGACATTTTTGTTATAATTTTAGACACACCGGGGCTTTAGAAAGGGCCAACTCCATGTCATTGATGTATGCCAGCAAGAGATATGCTTACACGTAAGTTATAAGACTTTTCAAACAGCAAGTGAATGTTTTGAATTACCACCTTCAACTGGGATCTTGGATAAGTACTGCAAAAAAGCTCCAAATGCTAACAAGCACCAATATCTAAATGTGTTGCAGCCCCAGTTCCATGAGGTAATAAGAACATACACTGCAATCGCTAGGGTGGAACTGGGAATTAGTTCAGGGGAGGATCGTTCAGGGGAACGCAGGGGTGGTGGAACAGTTTTCTACATGGGGGGGGACTCATTAGTAAGATTGTATTGCAAGTTGGAGGGGCTGAGTTTAGTGAAAAGGTATGAAAATTTTACAAACTGTTAAGTATTTTGGTTTTTCTATCGTGAAATGCCATGTGAGCATTCTTACAAAGTTGGTACAATTAGAATGCTTGTCATTGTGGCATGAGTCACCCTAGATAAGTGCCCCATCAGAGGCTCAAAAATGAAATAAGTGCTGTAATAGGTACTCAAATAAACGTAGCATGTAGCAGCTAGACTGGATTGGCTGTGCTTACACAATTTTTTTTTTCATATATTGCTCCTGTATAGTAAAAAGGTGTACAAGGCCAGGAAACAGTTGGCAGCCTTGGATTGGAACTACCATGCAGATGTTCCTGATCAGGAAGATGTTTTTGGTGAAGTGGCTGTGACCCGCAAATACAACCAAAGAACTAAAACCTGGAATGTGAAAATAGTGAAGCAGGCTAAAGACTATGGGTATATTTGGATGCTCTTAGCTAGAATATTTCGCCTGCGAATGGAAGACAATGATAACATGCAAAGGATTGTTCCAATGGAAAATGATGACCCCAGGAGGATTGCCCCCACAATTGCTGTAGTGCCAGCTCCAACATCCCGTGAGCTGTTTGTCCAGCACAGCAGCAGATTCAGCAAGGACAAAAAAGAATGAACTCGAATAATTTGTAATTGGTATTATAGGTTATATGATCACACTTTTATAACAATAGAGTACTAAAGTGATGACGTTACAAAAAAAAATTCTATCAAGCAATAAGAGCATAATGAATTAATGCTACACACCAAAAGAGGCAAATTTGTTGAAACCAGACCGAGATATGGCCTGCTGAATACATAATTTTCTTTAACAAATCACTGTATTTTTGGTTGCATTCATAAAGTTTTGAATCTGTCTAAAATACAGTGATTTGTTAGAGAAAATTATGTATTCAGTGGGCCATATCTCAGTCTGGTTTCAAACAATTTGCCTCATTTTTGGCAATTGCCTTTTTTTGGTCTTGTTTTTCATTATTTCTTAAACAGAACCTGAAATGCAAAAATTTTCAAATTTGTGAATTCACACTTTACTAATCTATGCATGGTTCCAGAAAAAATCTCCCCCCACCACCACCATCAAGACGTATTTGAAAATGGCACTTTATAATAACATACTATAATCACTGTGCTTTTTAGTGAAAATTTCAGAAGGGTGGGGATATGGAAAATTTCTGGAATCACACAGTGAACAACACTTGAAATCTAATAGTCAGTTGCAAATACAGTAGTAGTCTGCACCCTGTTTATGACCCCAGAATTCCAGGTCACCCTGGAACCACTCACTAATCAGAGTGGTCAGAATTCAACAAGCAACCCAGAACTGTTGTTGTTAAAATTTTTTAGACTTCTTGTAAAATGTAAATACCCTAAAATAGGGCATAAATGTGCTAGGTTGATTCAGAATTTTTGTAACTTCAACATAGGAAATTGTAATTTCATTGATTTTACATTATTATTTCAGCCAGCCTTTCTGTGGTCATTTTATCCACTGCCATTGTTGTGGCTGTATTCATGAAGAAAAACAAAACGTAACAGTTTGTTGTGTAGTCCTGGCATACCAGTCGAAACAAAATTTGTATTGTTCATACACACAATAAATCAAACAGACTTGAAATAGAATATAGTGTCAGTGTGTTCTGAATCCCATGTACACACCAGTGGCAGATGGGAAGTGTTCCCTTATTCTCCATACACAGCACGAGGGGCACACTTTGCGTTTGTTTTTCCCTAGGAAACCATATTCCTCAATGATGTAATGTCTATATGCAGCTTTCCTGAAAGCCCTGCTACTGTTGTCCTGCCTGTCGTTCCTTATATCGCAGGTGCTTTTTATGCTTAGCTGCAGAAAATCTCTGTCCAAACACAGTTTTGTAAATCTCCTGCTACGTGAGACACAGTCTCGTGATTTGCAACAGCGATTTTCAATCTCCTGCAGCATAGAACGGCAATGCCCGCATTTGCACCACTCTGGTACGGGTTCAGTGTTCCGTACGAGAGAAGCCGTTGGGGGTGGAGCGAACAAAGCACTCCCACTTGCACCAGATGTATGCCGAGATGAGGCAGCTGGAGTGTGTGGGACTTGGTTGGTCATGACTGCAGCACCTTGAGTAGAGGTGGACATGGCTGCAGCACCTTGAGCAGAGGTGGACATGGCTGCAGTACCTGGAGCAGAGGTGGACATGGCTGGGGTATGAGGAGCTGAAGTGGACATGGATGGAGTACATGGTGTTGGAAGTGAAAGATCTGTGCCCGAGGTGCCCTGGTTCGTCCCCCAATCACCATCATTAGGCTGGTCCTCTGGGTCCTCCATGATGAGAAGCATGTCTATGTAATCCATGCTCCCCACTCCCCTCTGTAGGGCCCTTATGGCCAACTTCTTAGCCATTTCCTCATCCAGAGTATGGATGAACTCCTGACAGGTAAAACAGATAATATGGGCATATAAGAAAAAGGAAAACTAAACCTTATACACAAATTGTTCCATTTTACAGAAATCAATTTCAAAAGATGCAACTAGAATTTCTCAAGCACCATGGGGGATCTTCTGGTTTGACAAAGAAGGAGGGGAGCCCATGAAAATTGAATACTCTGAAATATCTAGCATAGCAGTTGTAACAATGAAAGTGTGGTGACTACTCAGAAAATATTTGTTTTCACAAATCAATTTTAAAGGAACAAATTTCAATGTAAAACAATAAATAAGTTTCTAGCATAGCAATACATGTGGGGAATGAACAAAACTGAAATACTACTCAGAAAATATTATATTTTCACACAAATCAATTTCAAAGGAATCAACTTTAATGTAAAACAATTTAAATAAATTTTCTAGCATAGCAATATATGTGGGGATTGGGACAAAACCAAATTTCAACGGAAGAAATTTCAATGGTACGGAATAAAAAGTTGGCATACATGAAACAAACTGGAAACTCTGATGGAATGAGGGGAGCCCGGTTATTATTTTGGATTCTTTATTTTACACAGACTTCTATTTCAGAGGAAGAATGTCTAATGTAAAACAAGAATTATAAAGTTGATAGCGTATGTCTGGGATGGGAGAGGGAAGTTCGAGCAAGTTTGCCTTGAAAAATCCTCACAGGCAGTAGGGACTTAGTTAAAAAGTATCACCTTTACTCGGCGGTTTTCGAGGTCTCTTTCTTCCTCCTCGGTCAGTTGGCTGTTCTGGCCCTCGGTGTTTGCCGGTCCTTGGACGAAATTCCAGCCTTGCACTGCAACTGAACCCTTGAACACAAAAATCATGTGAGTAAATGATAAATGAGGAGTTTGAACTGACAAGACAGAGCAACTCGGCAGCAAAGAGCTCGAATATTCAAGAAACCTTACCTCGATATTCTTGCATTTTCGCCGACTACACGTGCATAAGTCGCTGCAGAACCTGCCAGCAGTCTTGCATGGGCACCCAGCTCTCTTTCTTCCTTGCTTTGTTGAGCAAGTACTTGTTTTCTTGCACTGGCAATATTGTTGAATTTCCTGTTCGCGCCATGAACAAAATGTCGCACGATTAGGACAAATCCCGGGGCAATTTAAGCATTCTAAATTGTGCCAAAAGGCTCTCTATTTTTGGAACACAGCACGTCGAAAATATACAAAAGGGCGCACTTACCGTTTCCTGATTTTCTTGGCTCACTGAAGCACTCATAGTTCCTAACTTTTCATCGTAAAGTTCGAGGTCAAGTAAAGGCTGTGAAGCGTGATACTAGTTCGCCGGCGTTTGCTTTGACTCTGTGTGACTCACGTGTGTTTACCTGTCAACTGAGCATGCGCATCAACCGTATTTCCGGTTATGCTTTGACTGGCGAAAAATGTCTGCGCAGGCGCCGCGCAAAAAATCACGTGGTAGGTTTCCGTGAATGTTATTGGTTCTTGGTGAGAAAATGTTCTCGAGAAGGAAAGAAAAATGGCCGCCGGTTGAGAGTTGACAGACTAGTGGTTTTCTTACCTTTTTGAGAGATCAAGGCTTGTTTTATGGCCGATTTCAAGCGGACCTTATTCTATGGAAAATATTACGTTGGGACACCGTTTAGCAAGTCGCTTTCAACCTGTAGTCGGGTACAAATCGACGTCTTGACATGATGTCTTCGCCAGAAAGGGCTGCGAAAAAGGTGAGTAATTTTTGCGTTTTTTGATAGTGACAGTCTCTTGCCACGTGGTACAAAAAGATATTATAAAGGAACGAAAGAATGATTCTTGAGCTTTGTGTAGGTGTATAAATTAGCTTGTACCACGTGGCAGGGAAAGTGCATTGTTGTGTGACATGTACACTATTTTTGCACGTTTTATCTCGGATTGCAATCGTCGACGCGACCTGAAGATCGATGATTCGATAAAGTTAAAATTCTATACAGACTAAAGACAAACTGTGATCGTGAGATTGAGAAAATTTTACAGTCATTGAAGATGGTGAATGCCTTATTTCATGAATTTTTTCGACACAAGCTCAAATTTCGCGATTTTGTTGTTGTTGTTGTTCGTACAGGCAGCTATTCAATAGAATGTTGCAGTAAATTCGGTGATAGGTGTGTTGATGCTACGTAATTCTGACATTTTGATGCAAGCTGTAAGCTCATTTTCTTTACCCAAGTTAAGCTTCTACGTGACTTTAAGCATAATTTGCAGATTTACACGTTATTTGTTTCCTAATTGTTGCGATCTTTATTTCCTTGTTTCATATCTCTGCCAGCAAATTTTTAGCAAGTAGATTTTCACTCTCTGCTATAAACATTGCTTGATGAGTAAGCTGGAACCATTTGCAATACTTCTACAGCGTTATATATATATTTTAATTTTTAAGTTGGTTTAACTCATCAGTGAATTTTTTTATTTGCTGCTATCATGCTATCATCACACTAGTAGTGTAACTCTGAAGGAATTTATTTTATTTTCATTCTGAAACATTTTTATATCCCCAGTCCTTTTTTCTTGGGGCCCCTCCCTTATACACCCATCTGTCAGCTCAGATCTGTTTTCAGTGCATAAGAATATACTGTTCTTACAGTTTTTCTAGTCATGGAGCAAATTACAATATTACTGGCCCAACATTGGCAGTCACAAATTTTCATGCACTTGGCATTCAAACTTGATTTAAATACTTTTAAATAATTTTTGTAATTCCTGCTATATATACCTTAAGGTGTTGCCTTTGCACCAGAAATGTTGGGGCAGGGTGGAGTTTCTGTTAAGTGTGCACTTTTTAGCCCCGGATCATAGACTATTTGTGCAGTGTTTCAATTAAAGGTATTTAGAAGGCATTTTAGTTCTAACATCATTCTTGTCCAAAATTTTAGCCTTAATAAATGCTTTCAAAATGTATCCTGTCTCAGATCTTACCACATTACACCCTCCTTTGTTGATCAGAATAAAAAATGCTTGCTTGCCTCAGTTTTGTTTAGAATGTTGTTAGTTATACAAAGGTTGGATCCAAGAGGTACTTATTGATTAATTAACATGTGTATTATATGCTTTTTTTCAGACCAAGATGAAACAGTTTTCATGGGAGGCTAAGCATAAAAAAATGGAAACACATGTTGGCAATAGGACATTATTTATGTTGCATGGTGATGAATGTGCACATATGAAAGGACAATATTTTGTGGAGAGAATACAAATAAACATGATCTTTGCAGCAGCATTTCATATCTTATATCTTTTCAACTTGTTGTTATTATTATGGGGTAGGGGGTGACTCCTTTACTGCATGTTTGTCAAGACCACTGCAATTCAGATGTAAGTTAATTGTAACTGAGTCTTGATAATGGGGTGTTCACCTGCATGCCAGAAAGTGTATTTAACAATGAGTTTGCAAACTTTAGCTCTATAGGGAACTAAAGACACTTGTAATGGAATCAAATCATGATTGGAATTGGTTTACTTCTAATAACATTGTGGTATTTTAGGATTTTGCTCAATTAAATGTTTTTCAATGCACCCAGGATTGTTTACTTACACGTGTCAGCTGTGATGACATTTTACAGTGTGTTTGTTTAGTTTTGAACTGAGTAGGTGCAATAATAGACATATAGCTTGCTGTAGCTGAATTATTTGTACCTGTTATTATATGGTTACTAATAGCACGACACTCTGCAAGCCAGACCTTAATATTTAACAGTCTCGGCACCCAGGGTAAACATTGCATAAGCCTTTAGGTGAGTTGACTAGTATTGAAAGGACTCTTAAGTAGCACAAATAGTGTACTGGACTGGCAAGTCTTAAACTTTAGCAGCAACAAAACAGTTGGGCATTTATCACATTCCTGAAAACCAGGTTATATGTCTTCAAAAATAAATCATTCTCAAAGCTCTTTGGGACTCTGTGCTGTCCTTGAAGACTACTGCTAATTGATGTTCCCAATAATCTTGGAGAGGCCATGGTGTAGCTGCAGTTTTAATTTCAGTGATCTATAACTAATGTTCAAGCAGTTGCAGTTTAGTGCAAAATAATGATTAATATGCCTTCTAACAGCCAGTTAGAATCGAAGTAGAATAGTGTAGTTTCTTTAGGCATAACCAGAGATTTAACATTTTCAACCAAGAAAAGGATTGCCCTTGAGTAAAAAAACTAATGAAAACAAAAAACTGTTGTTAGAATGTGAGAATCTGAAAACATTTATTGTTATTCGTTGTCTAATTTCTTTTAGTACATTTATAATATTTTTCTAGAGGTACACAATGCAGGCACCAACTCCACCCCACAGTTATGCACTTCTTTTAGCCGTGCTAAGGTCAGGCACGATATTATTCTGCAATGCAAAACACCGTCTCTTTATAGGCGTATATTTCTTTGTGAACTTGCCATATTTTAAACTAGTGTTGACTCCGATTACAAATGGCATTACATTTTCCTTGACCAGCTGTTTTCCCGACCGCTGCAGAATTCACAAGAAATCAATTATTTGGACACTAAAATGCTCCATTCACAACCATGTCCCATGTGCGAAAAATCCATCTAACGAGCGATTTCAGACTAAATAAACGTAGAGCTCGTTTTATATCCGACCCCAAACGTCTTCGATCTAAAGTGAAAGAAACCATGTTTTAGGAAATGAAAAATGCTAAAACGAGTCTCAAAACAAACAAGTTGTAGGCGGCGAACACAACAACAAATGGTCCTATACATCCACAACCGACCTTGTACCAAACTCGTTCCTTTTAATTCTGCGTTTCTTTTCAATCTAACAGTCAACACCCGCCACGAGAAAGAAAGAACTCCAAGAAATATTTTGGTAGCCATCTTGAATTCAAACGCGTGATCACGTGGTCGCGCGTTAACCAATCAGACATTTTTCGCCAGTCAACGGTTATGCGCAGTAGCTGTGACACAGTCCCTTTAAATTGCACCGGCTGCCCACAAAGATTTGGAAAAAAATGGAGGGTGAACATATATTTCTAAATTCCACTTGTTTCCCTATTTTTTGACAGCTGAGTGTTTAAACTTACAAAGGAATTTGGGCAACTGAAATGCGACATGAAAATTTCTGTTATAATTCTACCTCAGTCTAAACCATAACCAGAACTGAAAACGTTATTAACGATAAAGTTTGGGCTGGAATCAAATTCCAATATAATATTTTCCGCAAGGATACTGTCGTAAATATTCAATTTCCATTCTTTCACTGAAATCTTTTCCTGACCCCTTTGTGATATTAGTGAGAAGAAGCTAAGGAAACCATAAAATGTCAAACAGCATGTGACGTCAATCAAAAGATTAATTTTATTCAAAACACCTATCCTATTTACAATATTTTCAATCCTATTTAAATCTATTCATTTTGTATGCTATTTCACCTGATCCTATTTACAACATTATAAGTTTAAGTCTTAAGGGTTTATCAACAGAAATGTTCTAAAATGTAAACACATAACAAACTCAAGTGCAATAAAGTCGAAACACAATTAAACAACACTTTTGTCAACACTGTTTTTGTATTTTAAATATCTGCTGAGTACATCTTACATCCACATCTTCCCGCTGTGAAGGTGCTTCCAGGCAGAACCTAAAAACAAGTGCCTTAACTGTCTGCATTTTGTTGACATTAAGGGGAGGGTTTCCTGCACTGCGAAAGTTCCTTCCCTCCAGTTCATGGGGCTGGAATAGCTGGCACACTATGATGACAGCAAGACAGCAAGAAAGGTCACCAAAGGTGTGCTTTGACTTGTACTGTCTAGCACAGCGATCTGTGAATTCATGGAATTTTCCACAGTTACGTGTTGTTTTTCTCTGAGGTAACTTAGAATGAGGCTTTGAACATGGTGAACAAAATGGAAGTCTTGCGTGTTGTCGTCTGATAGGGTGAATAGGTGCTCTTTGATGATGGAGGGGTATCTTCAGTGCTTTCCTTTCCATCAGCTTGGAGATTAGCATGAGGGTAGAGAATGGTGACATGAATGGATACTTTGTTGTGGTCGAAATATTGTGATTGGATCTCATCTTGTGAACGGCATATATAGTTTTCTGAAAAGTCATGAACACAGATGATATGATTCAATGGGAGATTGGCTAAAAGGGTGTCAAACTGGTCTTTCTGCCATTAAGCCATGAAAGAATGGTAAGTGTAGTTAGTAAGTAGTTCTAAAAAGTACTTGAACATTTCATATACTGGGGTTTCTTTTGTCACAAGTGCAATTTTTCGTTGTTGTTCTTCATTCTTATCTTGAATCGTCACATACTCGTATCTCTTCCACTCCACCAGGACTTCTTTTGACTCTTCTTCCTCTGATAACTTAAACTTCTCTACACCAGATTCTTCACACTGTCGCATTAAACACTTCAAGCGATGGTGAGTGGCTTCTTCTTCTTTCTCACAAAGGGTTGAGGCAACAGCTTTACTTAAAAAATTGAACACAGGGACTGATTCATTGCAATTACATTCTGGAAACTTTTGAAACTTCATACAGCTATCAAAAAAATTTTTGCACTCGACGTGTTGCCTATATAGACAGTACTGCCTATCCCTTTCACGGGCCCCTTTCACAAAAAGTGGCTTCATTTGCTCAAATTTCTGCTGTTTTATTTTTATCTCTGGATGCAGCTGTTGGAATTCCTTAAAACATCCTGTCTGTGTCTTTTCCAAAACATGTTTGGCATGCTCCACATATTCACCCTTCCTTACACATTGGCGCAACTTATCCTTCTTAGACCCTGTTGGACGGCTGGCTTGATGAGTCCAGTAGTTGTATATGAGCCTTTTATCTTCTTCTTTGACAGCATCCATCCTCGCTTTCCTTTTTGTCACAACCCAACATGCCTCGTCTCCCTTTAAAACCTTTTCTCTCCGCACGATTCCCCTTGACACTTGCTGACGTTTTATCCCCACCAGCTTTGCAACTTGGCTTTGTTGACGATTTGACTTGACAGCTGCTCAAAATGCCAACGATCGTGCTACACCATAAGCTGCTCTTTGATCAGTTGACTTTGCTGCTTTAACCTTTCCCAGCCCATCTGCCAAGTCTGCCATTACATACTTCATCGCCTCTACATTCCGCTTGTCAGATGATGATTGCACAAAACCACACTTTTCCAAGATTCCCCTTGTTGTCGGACTGTCTGCCAACGTTTGAATAACCTCTGCCTTTTTTCTTGGTGACTTGGGTAAATCAGGGGTCACCTTGTCCTTGGCACTTTTCTTAGCCATCCTTGCAGGAAACGCTGAAGGTGTTGCACAATCTACTTCTGATTCCTGCCTTGCATCATCGGCAAGTTTGCTTTTTTCCCGAAATTTTCGTACTCGATCCTCTGTTTGCCTTCTTTTCTGTTCTTTTCTCAGTTCCTCTCTTTCCTCTTCTCTTTTTCTCTCAATCTTCTTTGCGCAAACTTGTGAGGCGCTTTTTTTTTGTTGAACCACGTGTTGCCACACTCCACGACCTTTCAGACTTGTTTCACCTTGTAACTTACGTTTTTCACATAGCCGCTTCATTCTTTCTCGTGCTTTTTCAGCAAGCTTTTCTTGATTAGTTTGGTAGTACTCTCTTTTGTTAGCATTTTTCTTTTCTCTCTGATTGTTTCTCCACGCGCTTATTGAATATTTATCAATTTTTCCCTCCATTTGCGATCGCGTGGCTTCGTCACACAATTAGTCACGCTTCTCGGAACTGCACGTGTTGATTCTATTGTTTTTAGCCCTGAATCCTCTGTAAGGCCCCCCAAATATTCCTTCAGTGTTTTGGTAGTCTGTTGCCACAAAATGGATGCTTTTGTGCTTCAAAGTAGGGTGAAAATCTCCTCCCGAATCTGCTGTAGCGGTGGTTTCTTCTTCTTTGGTTCATGTTACACAATGGCGGAACATGCATTTGTGTTTGGGGTTCCAGAAAAATGGAAATATTCTCCGTTTAAAGTGAAGAAAATCGAAACAGATTTCGCAGACGTACGTGAATGCTTATGAGAATGGTGTATGCACAGTCTCACGCTTGAAGGCTGGTTTGCTTCTCAAGGATATTAAAAAGAAGTAAGCAAGTAAGGCTAATATTTGATAAAGTCGAAGATGTAGCAATGTGTTCGGGGATGAACATATTTTGATTTATCGCAGCAGCAGCTTAAGCAATCGAGTTGAAACTACTCACACGTAACCTTTGTCTTATGAGAACTTAGCCATATTTTTTGTGGGACGGAAGTGTGTTTCTTTGATATATTATATTATGATAGTTTTTTGGCTTTACTATTTAAACTAGACTGCATTACAGAAGACATCTTTGTATAAATTTCGGTATTTTGTTGTTTAGTAAAGCAGTATAAGCTTTATTTTGTACAATGCAAAAAAAAGTGACTTGACAAAACCACTTCCAGTTGTACAAACAAGAGTTATTTGCCCTCCTTATACAGCTGTAGACAGTGGCTGTGCGATGAAATACCTTTACATCTCACAGAAGCAAAAGTTAAGTGAAGGTGTGCTGTGGCTGGTTTTAGTGTGCTTTGGTGAGAGTGGATTTTTATGAAATTTGCTTGTCGCAGTGGGAACATTCCCACGAGTTTTCACTGACATATATGCACTGTCTTCGAGCTTTCCAACCAGGCAAATTTCGTCGTGCAGACAGCACCAATGAACTTGTTGATGCTTTTTTAGCAGGTGGCTGACTATCTCCAGTTTGCGAGGGTTTTGGTAACCCTTTCAGACCCAGCAGCTTCAAGTTATTGTATTGTGTATTTCTTTAGCAATAGTTGCTTCAAAGCAGATATTCCTCTGTGATTAGAGGCTAAACTAATCTTTGGAAGCTACATCGTTATATTTCTCCACACCCTGTTAATTGAAAAATGCAACATTTTTCAACAACTTTAAAAACTCAGGAACATAAGTGCAGATTGCATGCATATATGGTGTGACATCTTTGGTTTGGTATAGAGGTCCTTAAGTTGAACAATTGAGATATCTGTTGGATAATCTGATTTTACATCACCAATGCTTTTTATGCTCCATGGCTGCAGTAGATTTTTTGAATTGTTGTCACCTGGTTTAAAGAGACGAAAACTGAATGTTTTGCATAACAGTGAATTCTGGAGCAGTTAACTCTCTGTGGTAAGATTCTTAACAAATGCTTCAAACCCTACCACGTGCTTAAACTTCTCTTGGGAAAACCATTTGGAAATGTTGCCTTTTCACAAGCACAGGAACTTCCAATCTTCACTTGTAAAGTATTCAATGTTAGAGGGTTTGCCCCCTTTATTTTATTGAAATAAATAAATAAATAAAAATAAATAAATGAATAAAAAGAAATAAATAAACAAATAAAAATTTAAGTTAGTGGGTAAACACAGTCACTGGTAGACCCAGTAGTTTACATTGGGTCATTTAAAAGGGTATGCCGTATTAACGTATTTAGCCTCATCCCTATACAAGTTCCATCACCACCTATCTTGACCCTTATGATGGCACCTTCCAAGTCTCCCTTTCTTTGCAACTGTTTAATCTGTTCTTCAACACTCTCCTTCAACCCTGTTTGTATGCCTTCTGCTTCCCCTGCTTTATTCATTATGTTCCATTTCCTGTTTCTCTCCTTTACCCTGTGTGATGTTGTTACTTGTTGGGTATGGCTTAACATTTTAGAGAGGGCTCATGCCACATGTCAAACTTTGGTGGCCGTGAAATTGTAGAGCCCAAGGAAAGTGAGAGTGTCCTGGAAGTCTTCTTTTAATTGCTTCTTGATCCTGGTTTGGTGTTGCTTTGAGTACTCATGAAATCTTATGGTGCTTTAAAGGTTTATTTCTGTCAGCTCAGTGGTTGACTACAGAAAAAATCACTCAAACTGTTAACACGTGTCAGCGAAGTGGGATCCATGGGAAAGGTGTTTAGTTGCAGAGATTGTGCGAAATCTGTTTTGACTGAATTGGAATTGGAAAGTTCTTTCTGAAAATGCGATGGTTGTGTTCGGGAACTTATCCCAACGCTGGTTCACAATCAATAGGACTGTATCTTTCCAATGGTTGCGTTTTTCTCTGACAATCTCGTTTACAATGTTATACTCTCAATCGCTATTCCGTTCTGAATGAAAGCTTTACATCAATGGCTTATACATCCGAGAACTGAAATACAATCATGCTGCGGTTAAATCTTGGCTCGCTATATCCTATTGTAATACATAGCCTTAAGTCTAGCTCATAGTTATTCTTAGTTTGCCTTGAATCAGTACGTGGTCTATTGCCTATGCAGTCTGTAAGTAAAGGTCACGCATTGACGTAACATAAACAATTCGAATAGCGTGATATGAAATTGACTATTATCAGACAGGTTGTAAGTGCCCAGATTTCTTTTTTTTTAACGAAAATATATAGAGGATATAACATGGTCATGCTTCGAGTGTTAAAAAATATTTCACAAGTGAGCGCAGCGAATAAGTGAAATATTTTTCAACATGAAATTTTCTGTTTATTATGTAGATACTGATACTGTACCAGGATAATGATTTCTTGGACTAATCCTGTATTCACTGAATCAATCTAATAAAATATAGACCTTATGCACATTTGAATTTTGGTTGAAGAAAAACGCTAGATGTTGCAACATGTTTTCTGGGCACTTATCTTTGTAGACTTTGGTCGAATTTTGCTAGAATTAAAATGCACAATTGTAAAAGACATGAGTCATTCAGATTCACCTTCAAGTTCAGCACCATGCTATTTACTCTTGGCTTCCACTGCTGCTATCACTTCAATAGCCCTTTTCACAGTTACCTTTTCTCATTTGCATTAGAATGTTTTTGAACGTGGATGTGAGGCAATTTCGGGCAATTTTGTAGTTTCTGCCCGAAATTGCCTCACATCCTCGTTCAAAAGCATTCTAATGCAAATGAGAAAAGGTAACTGTGAAAAGGGCTATTATATATTGCCTTTTTTCGGTTTTGGCCCCTGTTCTGGACTTGTGACTGTATTTGTAGTCTGTGCTAAATTGATATTGAAAACACCTCCAGTGATATAATTTCCTTGGAATATTGAAGGGAGTGTGTTTTCAGCGGCTGAAGTTGATGGATGTCCCTGAGTGAAATTACACTGTAGACTCTGTTGTGTTGGCAGAGGAATAAAGTATAAAGTAATAAAATAAAGTAATCCAGTAGGCAACAGGCGAGGACATCAAAACCAGCCTGAGCCATCTGGTAGAGAAAAGGTAAAAATAAATAATTGTCATAAGCAACATACTCATACTTGAGGGATCTAGAAAACAAAGGGAGCAGGTAATCTTGGTCTAACAAAAAGTATGTAGCTAAGGAGAGAACTGTAAAATGACAACCATCCAAGAGTCCAATCGAATTGTAGAGTGCCATCTAGGAGTTCCTTTAAAGTGTTGAAGTCTGAAATCGGTGAAACATGTTAGGAGTGGAGTGCCGCATCTGGCACTGTGAACAACGTCTGCCGTCATCCTCCCAAGCCCAAACATAGTCAGTGAGTTCCCGAAGCTGTCGGAGGGTCCAGGTGATGAAGACGGTTACGCTTACCCCCGATGGGTGTACTGTCAGTTGGAGAAGCAGATCCTCTTGTGGCATGTTTTTGTCGTCCACAGTGGGCACAGTCATGAGAACGGACGGTTTTGGCCAAACGGGGTCCATTGTGACTGGAGTAGAATATAAACAAGATTAAACCACAGCTCAGGAGGCTGAGGCCTAGCTTAACTAGCTAGGGCTACCACTAACTACACTGGTTGAACTTAAAATGTGTGCTGATGTATAATTATGAAACCATTATTGAAACACAAAACATTACAAGAGGAATATGATCTAACTTAGTTGTCGTTGATCATTCAATATGCAATGTGGATTGCAAACACTGCAGAATGGCAACAATTCGTTTTAAAACTAGCCAAAAGTGTTGCAAAAGCAATTTGAGATGATCCAAACTGAGACTGTGCCAGCAAAGTTTATCAGGAAGCTTTCGTTTCCTACGCACCTTGTAAGAATAAAGTGGTGTCAACTGCTTGGTAATTACTGCACAATTGATTTGAAGGGAAACAACCGGACCACAGTTCACCAGCTCACTGCTTTTGGGCACCAACAGAATCACTGACAAATCTTACGAGTATTGTGATTGTAATGGTATGTCTCTCAAACCATCAAAACTGGAGAAACTGTTAGCAGCAGGGTAAAGTAAAGGAAGGTTTGCATAAAAATGGAAAAAAAAACTAAAAATGAAGCAAAGAAATTGTATTATCTTTGGTACTAAGCACCTTTTAGATCTGCAGGGGTAAGTGTGGTGGTGAACTATTATGTGAGTCAGGAGAGCAGACTAGAACTTCTGAAGAAACTGTAGTGATTGAAGCTAAAGTTGCACCTCCTTTCTCAAAAACAACATAACTATGATCGAATCCATCACCAAAAGTTTGGGTATTACAGAAGTTGATAGTGAAAAATATGTTTGTGTTTTGTCACAAAATTTAGTGAGAACTGACATTTGTTTCTCCCACATTTCAGCCTGTTCCTTATTGTGCACCTTAAGAATAACTTGTAGGTTTTCCATTGCAATAGTTGTCTGAGAAGAAGGACTCAGTTGAAGAGGAGCACCATAGAGGTTAAAAATTGTGGAGTCTTGGTCCGAAGAGTCTAAATGTGAACACAGCAGGCGAACTCAACCGAAAAAAATAGTCGGCTGATTTAGAGGTTTGACAGTTGCCGTCACAAAAAATTGATGCGTGCACTTTTCGGTCATGTGTAGTGCCAACAGCAATTTTTGCTTGCCTCGAGTCCACAGTTTGAAACTGGATTTGCCCGAACAAAGAAAGCAGGCCACTAGCTCACAAAAAGCTGTTGCTCTGACCATGGCCAAAAGACTAAATAGCAAGAATTTATGACTGTTCAGAAACGAAAACTGAGGAAAACTAACAGGAGGGTCTGCTAACTACCTCGTATTTCTAAAATGAACTGTTTCTACCTTACGGGCGATGCGTGTGCAGGCTACTGGCAACGCTTATGGCCGTGGTACTTAGTTTGGCTTGGTTTCTGACAATGCAAAAGTTAATAACTCACAGTTCGTAGATTAGCTTGGCTGCAAGAGGTAGGGACTCGAGTAGTTATAGAGTTGGGGGTACCAAAGCATTTTTCAAAATGCTTTGTTACCAAACCCAACTCTAATCTACTTTCCATCTGATGGTATTATTTTATAGAATTCATAAAATAATCGGGTGAGCTCGCCTCGCCTGATTATTTTATGAATTCTATATGTTTTTATTTCATGTGGTACCGAATGCATTCTTCCGTCACATGACTACATCACGGCAATAGAATCCTCGGCATGACAAAGTATTTGATTGGCTTGCGTTAGCAAGACATTCAAAGACGAAGTCACGGGGATGGAGGATTCGTCATTGCATAAGGCGCCTTGGTGGGAAGAGCTCGAAGAGCGATGGGGCGCCTATTATGTGATGGTATTATGTGATGGAAATCTATATGTTTTATCTCATGATGTATCAAACGATGGTTCCACATTATTTTTTTTATATGCTAGATCAATATTTTAAGCATTGGGGAACAAAAGCGGAGCTTTTGTGAGGCAGTGAATTGATCGCAAAGCGATCAAGAGGGGATGTTTCTTTTTGCGATGCTGGTTCCATTTGATGAAATCTATATGTTTTTATTTGATGTGGTGCCGAACGCATTTTTCCATTTTTATGGAAATCTGTATGTATTTTATTACATGAGCGCAATTATTTGGATTTGGATACTATATGTTTTTATTTCATGCAGTATCGAACGCTTTCTCCATCACGTGACGCCTGACTGCTGAGAGTTTTAAACGCACATAATGTTGAATAAAAAGATATCTCATATAATAGTATAGAATGAATTGTAATGAAGATATTCACAATTACTTGAAAGAATCAGAAGTTGTTTGTCCTTTTTGTGACCAGCAAATAGATTCTGCCAGAAAACCAAAAGATGATAAATGCTGTGATAATCAGTATATTATTAACGACGATGGGATGTTAGCATGTTTAAGTTGTGGTGTAGTACAAGGATATAATTATGTGAAAGAATATGTTAATTTTTATGAAAATATACATAGATTTATAAGAAAATCTGTTTACCATCGAGAGTACCACATTAACAACATATTACTCGATATTGAAGAAAAATATAACATCAAAATATCAAACTGTCAGAAACAAAAAATTGATGCTATATATGTCGAGATAGGTAAGGTTCTTAATGAAGTTAATGGAACTCGGAAAAGGATGATTAGCGTTAATTTTATTATGAGAAAGATATTCAAGATGATGGGAATACCTTACAAAAATATTCCAATTAGTAAATCGAAGAAAACTTTAGCTTTCTGCGATAAATATTGGAAGCACATCATGTTGTTGATAGGGGATGAAATAAAATCTATTATTGGATGAATACCTTATTATATTTCTTTTCAAATTTGTCAGTGATAGGACACATATCAATGATCATATCATCGAGAACTTTAACATAATCAATAAATTCTTTGTCATTATACTCCAGTCCTCTCATAAAGCACCGTAAATGAGTTAAAACCTTTTCATACGTAGTGTACGCGAATTTAGACATTTCTATCTTCTTTTTGAAATTTTTAGTCTCTGAATATGTTTTAAGTAAGAGCCCAGTACCGGATATCACTCCAAGAGGAATAGGGTTTAGTGTTACACCACCAACTATTGTTCCTGTAGCTACCAATAAAGCGGATCCAATATTACATGCAAGTTCTGTTTTTTTGAAATATTTGTAAGTCATTTTGGCAAGCCAGTATTTCTTATGATAGAATTTGTATAATGCTTTCAACTCAGATATTTGATTTTCCGTTAATTTTTCTGAAACATGGTTCCAATTGAATATATTATGTTTATCCATATATATTATATGGTTACATTTTTTCTTTTTTGAACGATTTCTTAATACTGATGTATAATTTTCTAATGTTTCGAACTATTTTTTCTATATTCTCAATAATTTCGTTGATTAAAGTTGCTGTTTTCATATATATTATTATGTTGGATTATTTATTATGTTTTTCATCGGAAACCTCAACGCTTATTTCTTTTGGGATAATATATTCTAAAAAGCATTCCATGCTCCAATCAGATGGATGTCCTGAATTGTGCTATATTATAAATGAAAATTTTGTGGAAAGTTATCACGCACTTGTTTGATACTCGATACGAAGTATAATTGCGTTGTAACTTTTCCAAATATCATCATTCATATTTAGTTCAAAAGCCAAAATCCCAGACGAAGGCATTTGGAAAGAATTTAGGTTTATTGTCTGATACCACCCACTTTTTTTTGAGGTAAAATTTCTTGAAGAGCTTAGAGTTCCAGTAAAAAAATTCCGTAAAGATGTTTTGAGTTTCAAAGATATTTTTTTGTGTCTATGTACAGTGACATGAGAATCCGAAGAAGTGATTGGACGCGTACAATATATATCAATATTTTTCAAAATCGCTTCACCTGGCAATGACATTATTTCGGCGCCATTTAAAACAAAATTTTTGTTCCCTTTTGTCGAATTTAAAAACCGTTTATGTGGTGAATGGAAGAGCGTAGTTGGTGCCCGTTTAAAGACAAATCCGTTTCCATTACCATTTTACCATTTTCTACAACGTACGCCGTATCATACACATCCGAGTCTACATTACTCTGTGATCCTTTGACTCCATATACAATCAAATAACCAACTCCTTGAGTGGAGCTACTTGCAGTGCCCTGACAATGCATGTCAATGTAAATGTATTCGGGAGGAGTTATGTTCCACTTATGTAAGTGAACAATAGATCTGCTGTAATTAACAAACACCAATATTTAGTGAAGTGGAAACGACACTCACTGACAAATTTGTTGCGCTTGGAGGGAAAAATTCAATAGCCAAAGTGTACTCGCCTTCTGGAAGTTTGAACATGTTAAAGCCAATGCGAGAAGAATACTCATTTTGAGCGTCTTTCCCCATTTTAAATTTATAAGCTTTTTTGTTGACATTGTGGGGGGAACCAGAAAAGTCAACAATGCCATCAACTATTATGTTGTTTTCACTTGAAGATTCATCGGCATTTTCCATGAGATACCTGAAAACGTCTTTCTTATTGGTTGAGCTGGTGATGTGAGACTCCTTGATTTTTGTGTCAAAGTAAGTTTTCAGCCCTACAGTCACATCACCTTTGGCGGTGCGTACCTTACTGCTGACATAGCCGACATTAGCTGCTGATTTTATGTCTTTGTCATCGGTGTTCAAGTTGATTATTGTTTTTTCATTTAAATTCAAGTTACCAGTCATATTGTTGGTGCCATCAACTTTGAGAAACTTTTTTTGTGTCATGTCATCAATTCTGTTGTTAACAAACTCAACACATGCGGCGTCTCTTTGGTTTGATGGAAGATCAAGATTGATAATTGATTTATTTTTCATATCAATATCAGCTCCTTTGTCCAGTTTTTTTTCAAGCTGATTTTCGACATATTTTTTATTTACTCCATGGTCTGAATTAACTGGGTCTTTGATATTTGTTATGAAATGGTTGTTCATGTCTAAAGATTGTAGCATAGACCCGCCTTCTTTTTTACTCAAGAATATATTCCGGGCTGTATTATAAGAGATGGCTTTATCCGTGTTTCCATGAATTGGGTACGGCTGTGGTTGTAAAATTAGGTCTCCGCTCATAGTTGCTCCTGTCTTTTTCACAAACTGAGTTGTATCCACACTTGGAATCTTAGTTATTTCAGAATCGAGATAAGATTTTGTAACCACATCATTATTATTAGTTCCTTGTTTCACATTACCCAGTTTTTTATTTTCCATATCGTAATCACCATCAGAATTTAGTTTAAAACCTAGACCTTGTAGACCTTGAACACCAGATGAAGTTGTGCTGGTTGATGAAGGTTGTTCATTAAAAATTCCCATATATGAATAGATTAGATTATGATTTTAGTTATTGTATCTTTCCATAAAAGTTTCTTTTTATTAGTTTCTTCGGTTTGTCCACATACAGGAACGAATACGGTTTTTTAGTTGCTTTGATATATTGTTCCTTATCAACACCAAGTTCTCTAGATATTAAATTACGTTCGTTAGAGCTTGGAAATTCATACACAGAAAAATGACTGCAATTTAACCGTATATCCTTTGGTGTTCCATAGAAAGATTGACTCAGATAAATGACTGAACAATTTTTATGTCGACCTCTTATGAAATAATCAATCAGAGGTTTCTGATTCTTTTCACATACGAAATCGTCAAAGATAACTATCTTCTGCGCTTCATTTTCCATATTTTCAACAGGTATTATTTTATCACAGCTGCAGACGAGCACATCATAGCCAACCGATTGACTGATTTCATTTAAATTCTTTATCATATCCTGGTATTTATCCTGTTCCAAGTTTTTAGCGTACAAATGAATCTGATCATAATAAACCAGAGGCTTCATCAACATATGATAAAGCAGATTAGTTTTCCCAGATCCTGAAGCACCACAAATCAGCAAACAGAAAGTGTCATCTGGCATATATTTATACAATTGTTTGTAACTTCGTTTTGTCACTATTACTATCGTAATTAGGTATTTCCATATATAATATATTAGATAACTTCAGAGATAAGTTGAGATAAGTTGAGATAAGTTGAGATAAGTTTTATCTAAGCAATATATATTATGGACATAGAAAGAATGATGAAAATATCACAGTCTAAAATAAATGCTGGTAAACAAGTCAGAAATGTTCGAAACACGCTGAAAGAATTCAAACATGGATTACAAGATGTTCAAGAGGAATTATCTGAGGTGTATAAGCCGACTGTTAAAGCACAAGAGGATGTCAAACAAAAGATTGACGAGAAACAGGACAAAATGCTTGAACAGTTGCAGAAAAACCAAAAAGCATTAACATCAGGTCTTGAAAATCGTATTATGTTTCAGCAACTACCTGATGAACAACCACAAGAAGTAACCAAACTTCCTATTGATTATCAACCAGAAATGATGAAACCTGGATTGCAGTCTAATTTTGATGCTGGTTTTGATGATGATGAAATACTAAAATTAATGGAGTATAAATTAAGTCCTCCTAGTCATGTATTAAAACAATCAATTGATGGACTCCTGGACATTAATGAATTCAACGCAGAACTTGGTGAACAAATAAAACAAATAGGTATACAGAAGGGTCATTTATCTACTACCAAAAAAAATCGAAAAAAAAATAAAGACCAGATTGATGATTTAGACAAAGACATAAAGTTGTTACAAAAATACAGAAAACGTATACAAATTTTTCCAGAAGGTCTAAAAACAGTTGGTAAGGGTTATACACAACCAAAAAGAAATGCGTACAAGATATCATCTGGTGGTCAATATGGTAATCTGATGATTGATGTTCCAAAATTTATGGGACAGTTGCATCTGGTGGCGAAAAAAGATGGTGAGAAAGTACTTGATAAAAAGGTTGATTTCGACACTCTTGATCTGCTAACAAAGAGATTTAATAGCAAAAAGAAGTATAGTGACCTTTCAAAGATGGTTTTCAATCAATTGAATAAACTAAGTGAGATACCTATCCACAGAACTTCTAAAAAATTCTCCAAACTTGGGTCAGGTGTAGTCTATTATAATGATGTTAATGATCTCATCAATCGGATGGAGCTTCTTGGAGGCAGCATATTGGCAGGTAATGATGGTGCAAAGAGTGAAATGTCTGAGATAGTACATAAATTATATGAACTTGGTAAAATTAACGCCAATCAGCTTAACGATCTGTTGAAAAGTTATGTCATCCAATTGTAATTTAAAATGTTTATCTAATCTAATGATATATGCAAGAACGAGCAATTAATATCAATTCAGTAAATCGTCAGAAAATTGGAAGATCTCGTCCTGAGGATTTCACAATCAAATTTGACCCCATCATGCATCTGGATACTGAGATGCATCATGAATTGGCAGTAGATCGAGTATTAATGACGTACTCATGGCATAACATCAATGCTGAATACGGAAACAATTCAATTAAATATTCGAAAGATAATGGAACTAGTTGGAAAACTATCAATTTTGTTGACGGTATGTATTCTTATGACGATCTCAGCGAATTTATAAATCAGGTTATTACAGATAACGGTGATCAACCGAGTAATAATCAAGTTGGGGTGAAGATTTATTTTGTCTTGTCAAGTTATCGGGTTGTTGTTCAACTTGGTAATCAGTGGAGATTAGATATACGGAATTCAAATTTTGGTGATTTAATTGGATTCAAACCTAAAATTATAACAACAACAAGTTATAGCACTAAATTACCAAATATCACCAATTCTGTCGACTCTCTCCATGTCAATTGTGATGTTGTCACAGATTCCATTACAGATGGAAAATTCAGCAACACTTTAACTATAATACCAACCGACAATCTGACTAGATCCTATCCATTCAAATTTGAACCACGACGTGCGCTTTTCTCACCAGTTTCAAAAACCATAATCTCTGAAATGCGCATCACATTGACAGATTCAATAGGAAGACCAATAGATTTGAATGGTATCGATTGGCACATGAGTTTGATCCTACGATCCAGTTTTATCTAATATATTGATATATGACACGTCAAAGTGAATTAAAGAGGAGATTCGATCCAGAAATTGGTAGATATGTAAAAAAACATATTCATTCTGGAGAAATACACGGTGAAGGATTGATGGATATTTTCAAATCAGTTGGAAGCAAGCTATTTGGTAAAACAGCTAAGGAAATAGCTAAAAAAGCAGCTACCACTGCAGCAACAAAAGCAGCTACAAAAACAGGGGAACATCTTGGTAATAAAGCAGGAGATAGAATCATTCAATTACTAAGCAAGAAACACCCCCCGCAACAAACTATTAGTAAAGCCGCTGAAAGACCAATGACTGATTTCGAAATTGCTCAGAGAGTCAATCAACTAATTTCAGGAGGTAAAATCAGGAAGAGGTAATTTTATATAATCTAATGATATATGGAATCTTATAGAAACCCAAAATATGTTGAGAGATACGAAGATGTTCTTTTCGAGCTAGAAACACCACTGAATACAGTAGTTGCAAACACTCGTTCTCAAAAGAAAGACGGATATCGTTTCGTTGTCGATAATTCAGGAGAAGTGACTCCATTTGACTGGTACAATGCCCGTCTCGGAATCAGTTTCAAAGTGAACAAACTAGCAGATGGTTCCAACATAGCTCCGAACGATAATAACGGCATCGTAAATTCAATTCATAGTTTCATCAAGAATTTTGATGTCAAGATGAATGGGAAGAAAGTGTATGATTGCAATGACGCTAATCACTGTGTTAATATCAAATCCCTACTAGAATATTCTCCTGGTTACGCACAATCGACTGCGACCAACGAGTTTTTTCATCTAGATACTTCAAGGAATGCAGATGCAGCGAAATATACAAAGAGAATTGTAACTCACAGACGAAATGCTGCTAATAATGCTGATGATGCAGGATCAATGTTGATGGATGAAAATCCCAATTATAACAAAGGATTTGCTGAAAGGAAACTGCTTCTTGGTGTGTCTATTGTAGTCACAAGAGAATTACCTCTTAATAGATATTCGTTTTTTGAAGCTCTTGAAAGAAATTTACTGCCATCAGGTCGATTGGAATTGAACATTGAGTTTGAATCTGATGCTAATTTAATCTGGCAAGCAGCTGATGATTGTAGAGTTGTGCTGACAAAGTTGCAACTTATCGTACCAAGAATCACATTCAACAGTAATGGACAAAGTCTTTATATGGACAAATTTCTGAAACCGTATAAATGGTCATACCTCCGTGAAAATATAGAGAGAAGCAACTCTTCAACACAGCGAGCAGGTCATTTCAAGATATCATCAGGAATGTCCAAGCCAAGACATGTGTTTGTTTTCATAATCAACGACGCAGATATTAATTCACAGACGAGTAATCCGTTTCTATATAACACCTTCTCAGTGAGTACAAATCCCAGGACTCTTCAGAATTGTCATCTTGAAGTAGGAAACGGACAGGAATATCCCGAGATTCATTATACCCCATCAACAGACCTGAGTCGTGTATACAGAGATATTTTGAAATACGTTCACAAGAACTCTGAATATAGTGAGGGATCACTTCTTAATATATCCAATTTCCAGACACTGTTTCCCTTTGTGTATTTCGATCTCACTAAGCAGAAAGCAGACATTCGAGATGGTACAACAAAATTAACATTCCGTTATGAGCTTTCAGGAACAACGGCTGCAGACTATTCAGTCTACGCCCTAACTTTGTATGAACAGGAAGCTGAACTAGTCCAGCAGAACGGCAAGCTGCTTTTCCGATAAATGGAATAATTGTCTAAATAATAGTAAATGGATATGAGTTTTGTCAAAAGAATAGTGAATGGAATAATTTTTATCAAAAGAATAGTATGTGGATATAAATTTCATCAAAGGAATAGTGAATGGAATAATTTTTACGAATGGAATGATTTTTATCGAAAGAATAGTATGTGGATATGATTAATATGATAAAAACATATATTTAATCTAACATATATCATATACAAGATATGTCCTATGTTAAATATGGAGTGAAATTATCTGCTGGTCAGAAAGAAAAACTAGCAAAAGCTTTTTCAAATAAGTCAGCGATAACGATACGATTGACAAAAAGTGATTTGTCTGGTAATCATGAATTGATGCTAACCAGAACACAGTTGAAACGTATACAAAAAGCCATGAATAATGGTACTGGTGTTGATTTGAAAATCAGTAAAACTCAGATCAGACATCTCGTACAGGAGGGAGGTTCTCTTTGGGGTTCATTATTGACACTTGGTGCGAAAGCTCTTCCTTATGCAACAAAGGCTGCTACGAAAGCTTTACCTGCTTTAGCTACTGGTGCTTTGTCTGGTTTGGCAAGTCTTGGTGTTGACAAGATATTTGGAAAGGGACAATCAGGTGGTTTTTTGATTCCACAAGACAAAATCAATCAACTGATAAAGCATAAGGATCTATTGACAAAAAAGCAGAAAGAACAAATTGTAACAGCTCTTCACACAGGAGGTCAACTCGTTGTTAAGCCAACAAAAACACAGTCTGGGGGCTTTCTTGGTACCCTTTTGGCTTCTATCGGTGTTCCTCTGTTGTTGAATGCTTTAACAGGAAAGGGATTACAAGTTGACAAGACGATCAAGACGATCAGCTAACGTTTATGCACTAAAAACAGGGCAGCCCGGAAGGGGATTGCAGGTTGACAAACATGGATTAAGAGGATCTGTTCCTATCTATGTCCCATCGCATTATACATCACGTCCATTTATTGGTTCATGGAAAAATCCTATCGGGATGGGTGTCAAAAAAAAAAGAACATAAAAAAAAAAAGGGCAAGGGTCTGCTTCTCGGAAAAAACAGTCCATTCAACGGAATCCCATTGCTAGGAGCAATTCTGTAAAATTCGTGAACAAACCATTGGGTTAATAATGCCATCAGAGATTCAAAAATATCTATCAACAAGTGGAAAACAAATATTTCATTCAGGAGATGAGATCCAAGAGAGAGATTCAGTCCTTTGTGGATATTGGTGTTTATACTATCTAATGGAGAGACAAAAAGGCGTTCCTATGCTTAATGTCATAATGCAAATTTCGATATGAATGATCAAAGTGTCAATCATCGTTTCATTATTGATTACTTTAAAAATAAGCAAGGAGGTGAAAATCCATTAGGTAAAGCTTTCGACGCAGCCAAAATAGCCGAACAAATAACTCGCAAAGTAATTCCATCAACCAACCATGTATTTGACCGATATTGGTCTGGTGATATCTTAAAAGGTGCTTTTAATAAAGAAACTGGTTTGACAAGCAATAAATTCTGGACTAGACCAAAGAAGGGTACTGTCATGCGTTTGGTGAAAAATCCGAAAACTGGTAAATATGAAAACGTATATATTGAACCTTAATCTAATCTAATCATATTATATATGAAATCATATTGCGTGAAACAAAAAAAGGTAACAGAATGTGTGCCAGGAAGTGAACGACATGAAAAGGCTAAAAATGGGAGGCTTATGCTTAAATGCGTTTGTGTCGAATGCAGGATCATTAAAACGAAATTCGTCAAAAGTCAAAAGGGAGGTGAAAATCCGTTAAGCAAACCACTTGAAGCATCAAAATGGGCTGAGAAAATAGTCAGGAAAGTAATTCCATCAACAGACCACGTATTTGACAGATATTGGTCTGGTGATATTTTGAAAGGTGCTTTTAATAAAGAAACTGGTTTGACAAGCAAGAAATTCTGGACTAGACCAAAGAAGGGAACAGTTATGCGTCTGGTCAAGAATCCAAAAACTGGTAAATATGAGAATATGTACGTTGAACCATAAACTTTATATAATCAAATAGTATATGATATCTTATTGTGTTAAACAGAAGAAACAGACAGAATGTGTTCCTGGTTCTGAAAGAGTTGTAAAAGCCGAAAATGGGAGATCAATGATGAAGTGTACTTGCGCAGAATGCGGTATTACTAAGACGAAATTCGTTAAACAGGCGGGAAACGGGTTAGCCCGTCGAAAGGGGCGGGCGTACTAGATACAGTAGCATCAACCGGTTTAGATATGTTTGTGCATCATGGAATCCCTTGGTTAGGTAAAAAGGCAGTTGAAATGGGAAGATATTATGGATCAGAAGCCTTGAGGAACCCAAAACTGCAGAAAAAGGCTATCGATTATACTCTGGATAAGTTGAATCCAATGATTCAGAATGTTGGAAGTCAAGCTCTTAATCAATTATCTACTAAAATCAGGCCAAACAAAAAGTATAAAACTGACAGAAAGGATTTGGATGGCGCAGGTGTTGATATCCATAAACTAATTGGGAAAATACCGAGACCAAAAGCTGGATGGACTCCTGGAAAGTATAAATACATGGGGGCATATAACCCTCTCGATAAACAGTTAGAGTACGATAAAAACACTGGAGAGGTCACCAAGTGGCACGTACAACCTTACAATGAAGTTGATAGAATATCAGCTCATCATGATATTTGTTATGATATGGGGAAAAACAAAGGTGAATGTGACAGAAAAATGGTCAAGTCATTGGATAAAATACCTTATGGACAGATGCCAAAATGGGGACAAACAGCACGATTTCTAATCAACACGAAGCAGAAACTTGGTCTTGGTGTAACAAAACAAAGGAAGACAAAAAACGGGAAAGGCCGTCGAGTGAAGAAAACTGGCAAAAAGAATTAGCTGATGAATTACGTAAACCGATAAAGCGTAACTTCACCCGGCGGCGGGTAATTGTAAACCATATTGACGAGACATGGTGTTCAGATATCGTTGAGATGCAAAAATTCAGTCGATGGAACGCTGGCTACAGATATCTTCTAATGGTTCTAGATGTATTCTCTAAATACGGTTGGATCGTCCCATTAAAAGATAAAAAGGGTGAAACAGTTGCTGAGGCATTGAAAACAATATTCAAAGAAGGTAGAAAACCGGAATATTTATGGACAGACAAAGGCAAAGAGTATTACAACAAACATGTTAAGGAACTACTTGATAAGAATAAAATAACATTGTACTCAACAGAAAATGAGGAAAAGTCGTCCGTTTGTGAAAGATGGAACCGTACAATCAAAACCAAAATGTGGAAACAGTTTACTGTTCAAGGTAATACACAGTATATTGACATGTTACCTAAATTAGTGAAACAGTATAACAATACCAGACATTCAAGCACAAAGATGACACCTACAGAAGCAAGCAAAAAGAGGAATGAAGGAGTTGTTTACTTTAATCTGTACGGTGATATGGAAACATTAAAACAAAAACCGAAATTCAAAATAGGTGATAAGGTTAGAATAAGTAAGTATAAACGGAATGTGTTTGATAAAGGATATACCCCAAATTGGTCTGAGGAAATTTTCACAGTTGATGAAATACAACATACGAATCCAATCACATACAAACTAAAGGATCTCAGACATGAAGACATTCAAGGGAGTTTCTATGAACCTGAATTACTGAAAGCTGAACAACAGGTATTCAGAATTGATAAAGTGATTCGGAGGGATTACAAGAAGAAACAAGCTTTGGTGAAGTGGAAGGGGTATAGTGATGAATTCAACAGTTGGGTTCCAATGAAGGATTTACAAACAGTATAACATTATTGTATGAAGAAGTTGTTGAAGAAATTATGGCGCTGGATATTCGGCAACAAAAAGAGGTATTATCTGAGTGAATCCAAAAATCCAATATTGTGCAGCAGAGATTCAATCCAGAGTTCACTTATTTTTGTAAATACTTGAGCTACAATCTGCTGTGGTGAACATGTTTAAACGCACAAGTTAAAGTAATTTAAAAATAAACATATAGTATTATATATAGATGGATGAAATACAAGAGTGGTATTGTGAAGTCTGTAAGAAATATAGTTTGAAGAGAAAAGACAAACATTTTCTAACTGAAAATCATAAAATCAATCAATCACGTCTCGATCGTAAGGAGGCTTATGAAGATTATATGATACGTAGATATTATATATTGATGGAAAATACTAGACTTAGGCCTTTTTCAAAGTACTTGGAAAAAAGTGCACTAGTCTATAGAAAATTAAAAAAAGATTTTGAACTATTTTACAAAGACGAATATATTCATTCCGATTCTGATTCAGACTCTGATTCCAATTCTGATTCAGATGATGAAGATACTGAATACGAAGATTATGTAGAACGTCGATATTATGAATTGATGAAATATGCTAGATATATGTGTTTGTCAGAGTACTTGGAAAGAAGAGCGCGAGTCTATGAACTAATTAAAAAAGAATTTAATCGAAATTACAAAGTTTATGAATGAATTTAAACGCACAAGTCAAAGAATTTAAAAATAAACATATAGTATTATATATGGATAATGAAAATGTTAAGATAGGTCGAGGTAGACCAAAAATATATTTCACTGAAGAAGACAGAAAGGAGGCTTTAAAAAAAAGTAAAACAAAGTACATGCTGAATAAAGAATGGTATTGCAATGTCTGCAAAAATGGAATAAATTATACTCTTGCAGGTAAATGGTGTCATTTGAATAAAAAAATCCACAAGAAAAACGCTGAAAAATAATATAGTTCAAAGGATTCATGCTTGGATCATTTGAATTCTTGACCATGCTTAAACGCAGATTAAAACTATTTAAATAATATTATACTATAGTTATATATAGAATGGAAAAATCTATTCATATTAATATGGATAAAGCTAGTTTGAAGAAACTCAGCAAATCGAAACTCATCAAATTGCTTCTAAAAAATGAAAATAAGAAGCCAGTTCAACAAAAAAGAAGACCAGTACCAACACCTCGTAAGAGTGTTAAACAAATGGTCAAGCAGTATGAAGATAATACCGACCTTTAGCATAGAGAACGAGGACGTGGACGTCAACGACCGGAAGTCAAAAAACCACAGTTCCAGGCTACTGCGCATGTCTAGACGTCCACAACTTGTCGTCCACATGACGTTGTCGACGCCATAACAGCTGATTTCCCGTTGTGTAGTGAACGTGAGTACTTTTCGTAATTTTTTCACATGTTTTGTCATTTTCCTCGCTAAAATTGCGGATTTCTTAAAACGTATGGCTTAGTTAGTGCATGTAAGAAGAACTAAAACCTATTTCTGCGTCCTGTGATGGAAATATTAAAAACTAAGTTTTCTGTCGCGTTGCAGGTTTTCTGTATACATGGAAGCTACGCATTCCGAACAAGAAAAAACAGGGTAGGTAACCAGTAAGCTTTGTGCTCTTTTTACTGTGGTCTCAATGCTTTGAATCGCGTTTTTTGTTGTTTACCATAATTTTCAGCATTGGAAAACAGAAATTTGTGATGAAGACAACTATTATTAAATAAGTTGTTTAGCAGCTTACACGCTGTCTTTTGTGATGCTCTCTTCACCATGTGGATCAACTTTTTGTTTCGAGCAGACTTATAAGTGTTTAAATGGGATTTGATGCTGGGTTCATAACGTAAGAATAAATATTTCTCGCATTTACTATTCCTCTTTTTCCAAAAAGCAGCGTTAACTTTAGGTATGGTTCGATAACATACTGCGGTTGCCCTTCCTGACCTTTCCCGCCGTTTGTAATTTTTTCTGTACGAAGGGTTCTATGAATTTTTTTCGGAACTTTGTGTAAACCATTGTGTTAATTGTCGTCTCGAACGATGAAAACATTCTTCCATTTATACGAGTAGCCCAGTGTAGTTTTCCAGTGTGTTTATTATTTTTTGATTGGATATTTGTTTTTATAAATTTATGGATTGCAGTATTTATATACTTGGTTTGCTTGTTGTCCACCCTTGGTTTGCTTGTTGCCCTAGCTTCTGTACTGCTTTTGGAATTAAAGCCCTTGTTTTCCTTTATAAGCTGTTGAAGACAGATCTAGTTTTCACCACATTTAAATACATGCAGAAGACCTAAATATGTCAATTTTGGTAAATTGTTTTCCAGCCCCTTTTCATGGTCTGAGGAACATGACCTGATGCTTTGCCGGGAAGTTCTTGTTATGGAAATTTTCAAGTACCCAAAACGAAGCAAAGAGAGGGGTGAGCTCTGGCATAAAATAGCCACCAGTCTAAACAACACAAGCACCATTAAGTTCAGTGTAAATAAGCGCTCAGTCAGGGACAGACTTACCCTATTGATCAACAAGTACAGAGAGAAAATAAACAAAGAAGAGAAAAGCTCTGGCATTGCATGTGATGATGACAGTGAAGTGGAAATAGCAGTAGCTGAAATCATAGAGAAAGAAAAGGCAGCCGACCTGTTGAGAAAAGAGAATTCGAATACTCTCACTAAGAAGGATGAAAACGACAAGGCTTCAGCAGAAGAAGTAAGGTTGAAAGCCATGGAACGCTTTGGGCAAACCAAAAAGAGGAATGCAGATTCAGGCTGTGATGAAGTCACACCACCAAAAAGCAGAAAGAATGCCTCTGAAGCTGTACAGTGCATGAAAGAGAAGATGGCACAAGAATGTGAAATCAGGAAAGAAGAGCTGGAAGTGAGAAAGAAGGAGCAGGAAAACCAACTGGGTCAGTACAGGATGATGATGGAACAGCAGACTCAGCAACAGAAGCAATTCCAGGATGTACTGAAGGCTATGAATGAACAGCAGCAGAGGCAGGAGCAGCAGCTGCAAAGCTTTCAAATGATGTTCTTCCAGCAACAGCAGCAACAAAGTCAGCTACTTATGGGTTTACTGGAAAAAGTGCTCCCCAAGTCCTCATAAGAAAAAAATTACAGAGATAAACTGTTGAGTTTTCATTTTTTCAAATAGCAACAATGTTTGTTTTGCCCTTGATATAGGTAAATACATATGCATCTGTATTTTTTGAATAATAAGTAAAGTATTGTGGATTGTTACAACCTGTTCATTTTCACTTATGCTGTTTTGGGTGGGAAATACCAAATTTCGTTTAGGCAAAGAACAAGGGAGGCCAGCGTAATTTACTCTGATAAAAGGGAGAGACTGGCTCACCCAGGCCACTACCCTAGACCCCCACCTGTTTTATTTGTGTATGCACCCCTCTATTGTAACACTTGGACTGGCAAAGAAGATTTGTTGCACTCCTATGCTTAAAAAGTGTTGAGGTCTGTAGGTAGTCTAATCATATTACTCTCGTTTTTGTTTTTTTTTTTTTTTTTTTAATTCCAGTAACTTAGTGAAGAAAATTGCAAACCAAAAAGTACAAATTGATTTTTGTTAAACTCAGTCCACGCACTTGGTCAATGGTAGAGCACTGAGCTGTTTTGTAGGTGGTAGCATGTCACTTATCATAGTTACAGAGTTCCATTTTACTGAAAGTATTGTTCCAGGGTAGGGGGCTCAATGCCAAAGTAATCGCTGGTTTCGTTGCCATAAAGGCAGGTTATGGCATTGCGAAGTAATGCAGAAACAACATACATTTTACCCACACTGCTAAGGCCAATCTTTAAGTTCTTCTTGTAGTCAAGGAATTTAAAAGAATTGGTGATATCACCAAAAAGCCACTCGACAGCAATCCGGACAGCACTCATCGATTCATTGTAATCCTGCATGCGTGGAGCAAGGGGGAGGTGACGAAATGGGGTTTGTAAGTGGACGCGTAAAGGGTAGGCTAGATCTCCATATATACACATTGGTTGACCTGTTGGGGAGAAGGCGAACCGTTGCAGGTCATGAAGTAGGCCGGAATCCGCCAGCATCCCTGCGTCGTGTTTACGTCCCTCTGAAACAAAAATGATGATAAAGTAATTTTAGGCAAGAAATTTGGAACTGCGTTAATACCAGTTGATCAAGAATACACTATAAAGTCCATTTTCTAGCAAGAACCTACCTGCTGGTCCATACAGGTTTCCAATGAGTCCATTGGGTAGGGCCAGTGATTGAAATTTTAGGGCATGAACCCGTTTATGCCCATTGTAAACAACTCTTTGTCGTTCACCAGGTCTGGAAATTGGTCGCACGGTCCCATCGATAAATCCGAAGCAGTTGTCAAGGGCTGCTCCTTTCCTGTAGATAGCATCTGCATAATGCTGTAAAGCCCCAGGATTTAAGATATCTTGATTCCACTGGGTGATCCGATGCCCATGAACATCATAGATATAATCCATGACGTGATTTATAATCAGACTCAGCACAGAGACTGGTCGGCCAAACCGTGGTATCATATCACTGAGTCGGCAGGGGTACGCAACACGTTTGAGCAGCATGCATAAACCTTCCATATCGTCGCAAATACTTCTCTGCTCGCATTTGAAAACTGGTGGGAGCTGGAGCGCTTGAACAAGGCGCGGAACATCTTGCTTCTCCACACGGAACTCTGCTTTACACTCAGCGGCATTCATAGAATCCAAGTTGAATCGTTCGTAGCTGTCGTAGGGAAAATCTGGATTTTTCGAAGTGAAGGTCTCGTAAAGAAGCACGAACTCTGCGTCCGAAATTATGTTATCAGCGTACAGAAGTATCAGCAAATCTCAAAACTCTTTAAAAGAAACCATTTTCGAAAGAGTTTGTTATTGTTGTTACGTGTGACTCGGTATTCGTTGACGTCCACATCCGCAACCCGCTAAAGTTTATTTTTTCCCGCCGAGAACGGCGGTCTCGTCCCAGTGCCCAAACTGCCATAGACGTTGACGTCCACGTTCTCGTCCTGTTTGCTAAAGGTCTCTAATATTATTAAACCACCAGTAGAATTCAGGGATAATTACAAACCAATTCCTGCACCAAGAACTAAAAAAAATTCTGTCAAAAAACCGGTTCCAACACCAAGAACCATAATAGAACAAACAGACAAAGCTTTAAAAGGTTACACTAAGTCTTATGAAATCAGCATCAAAAGCGATCAAGACCCCTTAGCCCAAATGCAAAACACGAGAAAGGCTATAGAACATCGTGTAATAACTTTGTTGAATGAAATGAAAGGCTTGAAATACGTTGAAACATTGAAAGTCACTTTCGAAAAAATATCAGCTGATGTAATAGTTGAAAAGTCAGCATATTTCAATAGTACAAGTCAAACAATAATCAACCAAATGGAAATCACTGATTCATTACAATCATCAAAACAACAGATACTGAATAAGATAGCTCAATGGATATCAGAAGGTTCAGGATGGACGGTACAATCAGTTGATAGCCATTACCTCAACATTGTCAAATACAAGCCAATGAATGGATCCTCATATATCCAACTGCCTTCTGAACTGCGAAATAGTGCTAAGGGACTAATTAACATGAAAAATGAGGATAATGAATGTTTCAGATGGTGTCATATCCGACACTTAAACCCACAAGAGAAATATCCTCAAAGAATAAAAAAGACAGACAAACAATACGTTAAAAAGTTAGATTATTCAAACATTGAATTTCCAGTCGGTGTCAAACATTACAACAAAATTGAGAAGCAAAACAGTATCAATATAAACGTATTCGGATACGAAAACAAAGAGCCATATCCCATCTATGTTTCCAAAGAAAAGTATGAAGATCATATGGAACTACTTCTGATAACAAAAAATGAAAACAAGCATTATGTTCGCATAAAGGATTTCAACAAGTTCATGTATAATCAAACAAAACACAAAGAGAGGAAACACTTTTGTATGCACTGCCTACAATGTTTCAGTTCCTACAGGGTTCTAAACAATCATAAAGACAATTGCATTCAAGTGAACGGTACCCAAGCAATTAAAATGCCTGACAAAGACAATAACATACTGAAATTCAACAACTTCCATAAACAGCAACCTGTGCCATTTGTCATTTATGCTGATTTTGAGGCTATAACAGAGAAGATTCATGGATGCCAACAAGACGGTAATAAATCATACACCGAAGCTTACCAAAGGCATACAGACTGTGGATATGGTTATAAAGTGGTTTGTTGTTATGACGACAAATATACAAAACCAATACAAATATATAGGGGTGAAAAGGCTGTTTATAAATTCATGGAAAATATTTTAGAAGAAGTGAAATACTGCAAAAAAGTAATGAAAAAACATTTTAATAAACCATTGAGAATGACTGAAGAGAATGAACAGGAATTTGAAAAAGCAACAACATGTCACATCTGTAAAAAAAAATATACTGAAAAAGACATTCGGGTCAGAGATCATTGTCATATTACTGGCAAATACAGAGGCTCAGCACATCAAGAATGCAATCTGAAACTCAGAATAAATCCAGAAAAAATAAAAATTCCTGTTATATTCCATAATTTGAGAGGATATGACAGCCATTTTATTATGCAAGAGATTGGAGCTATTGTTAAGAAAAATGCATACAAAAATAAGAAAGGAGAGGAAAAACAAATGAACATAAATGCAATTCCAAACAATATGGAAAAATATATGGCTTTCATTCTTGGTAACCATCTGACATTCATAGACAGTTTCCAATTCATGAGCTCAAGTTTGAATAAATTAGTCAGCAACCTGCCAGCAGAAGCTTTAAAGTATACAAACAAAATATTCCGAAAAGAAAAATTCAAGCTTATGACACGAAAAGGCATTTATCCGTATGATTACATGGACAGTTTTGAGAAATTCAATAAAACAGAATTACCGACTAAAGAAGAATTTTACAGCATATTGAATAATGAGCATATTTCAGAGGAAGATTATTGTCATGCTAAGAAAGTTTGGAATACATTTCAATTACAAACAATGGGTGAATACCATAATTTATATCTTAAGTCTGATATCCTTTTATTAGCTGATGTATTCGAAAACTTCCGCAAAACATGTCTTCAGTATTACAAATTAGACCCATGCCACTATTTCACTAGCCCTGGTTTGAGTTGGGACGCCATGTTGAAGATGACTAATATTAAATTGGAACTAATGACAGACATAGATATGTTTCAATTCATTGAAAAAGGCATGCGCGGTGGGATCAGTTATATTGCCAATCGATATGGAAAAGCAAACAACAAATACATAAAAGAATACGATGAGAAAGCGCCTTTAAAGTACATTATGTATTTGGATGCTAATAATTTATACGGTTGGGCTATGAGTCAATATCTCCCAACTGGTGGTTTCAAATGGATGACAGATAAACAGATTAACAAGATAAATTTAGCTAAATACAATGAAAATAGTGAAAAAGGTTTAATAATAGAAGTGGATTTAGAATACCCGAAAGAGTTGCATGACCTTCATAATGACTACCCATTAGCCGCCGAGAGAGTTTGTGTAAACAAGAACATGCTGTCTGAGTATTGTAAAAAAATAGCTACAAAATATAATATATCGGCAGGACTAGTAAGCAAACTGATCCCTACATTAAGCAATAAAGAAAAATATGTTCTGCATTACAGAAACCTGCAACTGTACCTTGATCTTGGATTGAAAGTGAACAAAGTCCATCGAGTGTTAGAATTCAATCAGTCACTTTGGCTTAAACAATACATTCAATTCAATACTCAAAAACGTACTCAAGCGAAAAATTCATTCGAAAAAGATTTCTTCAAACTAATGAATAACTCAGTGTTTGGCAAAACTATGGAAAATGTAAGAAAACGTGTTGATGTCAAACTTATTACAGATGAGAAGAAACTATTGAAAATGGCTTCTAAACCTACTTATGTAAGCAGTAAGATCTTCAACGAAAATCTAGTTGCAGTGCATAAAATAAAGGAAAAGCTCACTTTAAACAGGCCGGCATATGTAGGAATGTGTATTCTAGATCTGAGCAAGACATTGATGTATGATTTTCATTATAACTACATAAAAGAAAAGTATGGAGACAAAGCCAAGCTGCTCTTTACCGACACGGACAGTCTGACATATGAAATTGAAGCCGAAGATGTGTACCAAGACTTTTGGAATGACAAAGATCTATTTGACAACAGCGACTACCCTGAAAGCTCGCCGTATTTCGATAAGACAAATAAAAAGGTAATAGGTAAATTCAAAGATGAAGCTTGCGGTATTCCAATAACAGAATTCATCGGTTTGCGATCAAAAATGTATAGCTACATAAAAGACAATAATAAAGGCGGAAAAACAGCCAAAGGAATCAAGAAAAATATAATAAAGAACAACATCAAACATACTGACTACAAAAATGTTTTATTAGAAAATAAACAAATGCAACATACTATGAAAACTATTCGAAGCAGCAAACATCAACTAGGTAGTTATGAAATAAACAAAGTATCACTCAGCTGCTTCGATGACAAAAGATATATATCAACTAACGGAATAGAAAGTTTAGCTTATGGCCACTATAAAATCAAATGAGTAAAAATTACAATTCTAACATTAGTTCATCTTGAACAATAGGTTCTTGTGATAACATTTGGCTGGAAGCAGGTACTTGTTCTGACATTGGCGGTGGCATTCGGCTGGTAGTAGGTACTTGTGACCACATTAGCGGAGGCATTCGGCTGGTAGTGGGTGTTTGTGCTGACATTGGTGGAGGCATTCGGCTGGCAGTAGGTGTTTGTGCTGACATTGGTTGAGGTACTTGACCGGCAGTAGCCATTGCAGGCAAAACATTCGGTTTAAAAATTTGGGCAATACGTAGAGATTGTCTTCGCCTTTTCAAATTAGTCTTGAAGTCTGCAGACTCCATTTTTCCTTTAACAACTTGCTTAATAGATCTTCTTTTTCTCTCTGTTACGAGCATCCTTTGGTACTCTTCTAAGACTTTGATTCGAGCTGCCACATTCTTTTCCTCGATGTGGGTGTTGATGCTCTCTAGGTTGGTTATTACTTGTGGTAAATCAAACGAAAATGAATTATCACTCCCCATGAATGATTCCATTATTAAAATGGAATCTTGAATGTTTTGAGAGTAGCTCTCACATCTTTTTGAAGCTTCTTCAAGACTCAGAGGCATATTGGAGGTATGAAAAATAATTGCTTAATCAACCGGAAGAAACTTCTGAAATTTTTATCAAACTGGAGCAACTTCTGATATTTTTATCAGAAAAAGTAATTTATGGGGAAGTTTTTAATTGGTCAATAGAGATCATACGACTATCATGACCTTGGAAAATAGCTGAGTCATTTCCTGTTTTAACCAAACATGTCAAGACTTGTTTCTGAGAAAAACTTCCTGCTTTTCCGAGAATTCTAAACTTCCTGCAGTGTGGTGTCACGTGATGGAAGAATGCGTTGGATACATCATGACAAAAAACATATAGTATCCAAATCCAAATAATTGCGCTCATGTAATAAAATACATATAGTTATCCATAAAATGGAACCAGCATCGCAAAAAGAAACTTCCCCTCTTGATCGCAAAGCGATCAATTCACTGCCTCACAAAAGCTCCGCTTTTGTTCCCCAATGCATAAAAAATTGCGCCATTAAAAAAAAATATATATAGTAATCCAAAAAATGATAATTAATTATTAACTCTGCGTGCCCTACGAGACTACGTCTCTACCCACGCAGAGTTTGGAAAGGAGCCTCACCCGTCACTTTCAGTGACGGCTTCCCGAGCCTGCTCGGCTCCTTACCAACATATAGTTTTCCATAAAATTGCGCTCATGAAAATAAAATACATATAGTTTTCCATAAATGATCTCCATCTGATGGAAAGTAGTTACAGAGTTGGGATTGGTAACAGAGCATTTTTAACAAAAATGCTCTGGTACCCCCAACTCTATAACTACTGACTCGAATACCACTGGTCTCCACCAATCTGTTGCAGGGCTTTTCTTGGTGTTTATGCTTTGGAGAGGATGGATACTGAAATATACTGTAAGGAACTCTTTTATCTGGCTGGCAGAATATAGAAAGTAAACCCTTTCAGAAGAGAGTCTGCTCCAGCAATTAGAGATTTCAGGTTTTACTGCAATCCCCATCAGTAAACAAAGGGCAATGAACTGTTTCATCTCACCTCTACTGGTGTCATACCACACATTTGCCTCGCTATTTGTTGGCAAGTTTACATTGTTCTCCTTGTACTGTGTAGCATACATATTTTTTACTCCACAAGAATATCAAAAATTCACCTGTTAGAAACAGACTCACATAGTCGCTAGTTGAAGGGTTCTTTGGAAGGACCGCTTTTATTCCTGAAGAACCAGTAAATGGTGGCACATCATCCGCAACCCTCTGTGCTTTAAGAGCTGCTTGTTGTTGTGGATCAGCACGAGCAGGTGCTCCACATGCACGACTGCAAGCACCTCTTCTAGCTCCATGAGCACCTCTATTATTGTCCTGTCCTCTTTGTTGACCAGTATTTGCTTCCATGTCATTGTTTTCATTCACATCTCTGTCACGTTCATCGATACTTTCGTTTTCATTTTCTGCTTTCATTCTCATCTTCTGTCTCTGAATTGCTTTCACTTGACTCTGAAACATCCCATTCACTATCTAGGTCGCTTTCCTCACTTAAATCCGAGTCCCGGTCTGCTAAAATTTCCTGCAAAGCCTCCTCACCATTCATCCAGAGTGACCGGGATGCCATCTTGGATTTGTCACAAAAATAAAAAATAAATAAAATAAAAAAAATAAATATCCTTTATTTACCCTCGGCAAGTGTTTATAGCAAATTGCTAGTGGGGCCGAGCATTTAACAAACAAAGGAAACAAATATTGTAAATGGAACTTAACATGTTTTAAAAATCCCAACTGGCGGGAGGCAAACCAGTTGGCTATATACAAGCGCAGCCGAAGGATTTATAACTCGGGACAACCGAGAAACAAATCCGTGAAGTGCTCAGAGTGGGATTCGAACCCGGGACCCACGGACTCGAAGTCCAACACCCTAACCACTCGGCCACCCTGCCACCCCTTAAATCAACAAAGAACCTCGGGTAATATATTGTGCCAACACTGCAATGTTTTATGTCAGCGGACTTCTAATTCCTTCCCAGACTCTCTTAAACAACCACAGATAAAAACGCCAAGCAACCGGGAAAAAGAAAGTAGCGCTTTGTAGAGGATGTATATATATGTCCTTGGTACCGAGTGTCATATTTCAGGACATATATATATATACGTCCTTGGCATTCAAGGGGTTAAATAGGTGATTGGTGGATAAAGGTTTAAAAAAAAATTGTCGACTGCAAGCGAAATAAAATGTCTAAAGAGGTTGTGGTACTGAAAATCAAAACATTGTGCATGAAAACAAATCAAAGATGTTGGTGAAAGCCTCGTTTGAAACGTCTGCATCACTCATAGCAGATTGATAGATTCAAACTGAAAATAAAACAAAAAATTAAGCTTGGTAAATTACTATACATTTCATTTAACATAACCAGTGAAGTGATAGTTACTACTTCAAGCTGCTCCACCAACACGTCTGGCAGCGATCCTCAAAGAGTCTGTAGGGCCACTGCTTGAGACATCTGCCTTATGGAGGCTGGTGAAGGTAGCTGTAGCGCTTGGAGGACCAACACATCATTGTTAGCCGACGGCATGTCTTCGGTTTCCTCTTCGCTTCCCTCATCCTCAGTGAAGTCGTCCTCTGAAGAGAAAAAAACCCCTTTTGTGATTTTTTTTAAGCTTAAAAGAAACCAAACATGCAAGGCAAAGGTGAAGCCACACAGCATACCATCAAAACTGTCATTGCAAACTGGTTCTTCCCTCACCTCTGTCCCAGGCAATCTTGCCCTGCACAGACCACAATGACTGTAGTCGTTTTCCACTTAGTTTGGCAACTAGTTTGACAAAACTATGAACCAGAATAAAATCAAAACAAAGTGAAGGTGTGTTTTCAGTGATAGTTTGTGTGACGTGGTACAAAGCATAGCACGGACTCGTTGAAACATACTGTTTTGTTTTGCTTGCAAAACAATGTGTGGAATGTTTTCCTTTGTGCTACTAAACATTCAAAGCCTTTTTGTTTTCATGACCAAATAATTTGAGCAGTCAGCTAACACATGTTTTCGCATTGTTTGTTTTTTTTTCTTTTGTGTGACTGCCCTATCCAAAAACTGTTTTTAAACACACCATATGCTCTCTGTATGGTGCTTCTGCTTTTCTTGTGTCCTGAGGCGAGCACACTGCACATCTCCTCTAAAGGGGGGGATAAGCCAGCCATTTCCAGTGTCGGTGGAGTCACCTAGGTTTACTGCTCCTGCGAATAGCCTTTGCCCATTTATGTCAAATGTTTCCACAAGCCGCTCTGTTTAGGAACTTGAGTGTTACCACCTCCCGGTGCATCGGCTGCTACAGGAATAAATCATGTAATTTGACCCTGACACCATAGCCACATTGAGAGATTTCGTATGATGTTGCTTGACCTAGGCATCTTCATCATGAGATAAGGGATGTATGAGGATGTGGGTATGGAAGTTTAAACTTACAACCATCTTTGGTCTGGACGATTTTCTCCCTGCGCTCAGTCTCCAACACCTCTTGTGAGATGCCTTCATGAGCTCCAAACAGTGCACAACACTCACACGGATAATCACAATTTACTGGTATGACTCCTGGGTTCAATCCATTTCCAGTTTAAACATACTTTGTAGTACTCAGGACAGTGTTAAATAACAGCTACTCGTTGGATTTATGCAATGATCCAGTTTTGATATTACATACATACATACATACTTTATTATAGCTCCCAAAGGGGCTCTTCCGCTATAAATACACAAATAATAATAAACTAATAACAAAAAATATATTATAGAAAATACTAATCTTCTCTAAAAAATATAAAATACTATTGTAAGAATTAAGTAAGAATTAATATTACAGGAACAATAGACCTCAACAGTAACTTCACTTTCATTTTCTTCATAAAGCTTTGCAGTTCTGCTCTCCTCTCCAGAGACCACGGGATCTGAAATGTGTCCTTCAATGAGGACAAGATTCTGCGCCCTCCACTGAGGTTCTTTTCCACTTCTTTGTGGTATGCTTCCAATTCTTGTATGGAATTATTATCTTTAAAACTGGCGTTTTGAGGATGGTAGTCAACAATAAGGTTTAGCTGTCCCCAAGGCTCTGGCACAAAGAGTTTGTCTTTGTTTTTGATTGTCAGCACAGTTTTTTGATTTTTTAATCTTCTACCAGAACCAAATGTGGTGCCCGTATATTACCAAGGTTAAATTAAAGGAATTGTTCTTTCGCTGCTGTTTAAAGAATTGGCCAAGTGTTGTAGATGTTGTTCTATGTAAGGAGTATTGTTTCACCAATCCCTACCCCGCAGTTGCCAGCTTCCAAAGTTGTAACTTAGGCTGTTGGAACCAATCTTGAAGAATAAGCGATCGTCATCCCCAATCTCCTCTTGTTGAAACGGGCTATCAGTCGCCCTTTGCAATCCTTGCTGAATCTGCCCTACTAAATGGGATTGTTCTACAAAATTGCCACTCTGCCGTAAACAGGTCGTAAACCTACATTGTCACACCCCCATTCTTACAGTGGTCTTGGTTTCCAATGGGTTGAGATCGAAATGATATGAAGCATTGACATTAGCCTCAGTAATGCCACCACCGCTCTGTAACAAATGTTGCTGAAAAGTCTGTTCTCTTTCTCTGACTGGTCTAATGCACGTGCTAAAAGGTCGTGTAAGCCATGTTGGAAGAAATAATTTTCGTTTTATCCCGAAACTTGAAGGCACAAGGCATCTTCCTCTTGCTCCGTTAGTTTCACCATGCTTGATTGAAATGATGTTGCTCATGTTTGTGCACTTTTTGTGTCATGGGAGGTTCATTGTAATGGCATCTGCAATAGACTCACAGCATGTTTAACTCTTTAATAGGATTAGGTAAAACCTGAATGACAGATACGCAAAAACATTTGCTCGAATATGTGCAAAAGATGTAACAGGCTAACCTTAATTCTACATGGTCAAATTATACATACATTGTTGCTTGTCATGCTGATCGATGCCATCCTTATGCAGTCCCAACAAACTTGAAACAAACCTAAACACAGCTCGGGGTGCAGAAAACAGACACAACATGGTGCCATTTCACAAAAAGCACATGTTCCCATCCCCGCGAGGGATGATGGGTAAAAATGATGTTCAGCGGTACTCTATATTAATTTGCAGCGAATAAAAGGCTAAGTTCCCAGCACATTAATTGGTATGGGAAGACATGTTTAAACATAATGCCTCATTCTTTTATTGGTCATGACCTTGAATGAAGTAATGAAAAGACTATGTTGCATACACTATCTTACTGCCAGAATAAGCAAGTGAGCTACGTGATCATGAAAGAAAAGACTAAAGAAAAAAGTATCGTTTGTATCAAACCATTCAACACTATCGTCTGCCTCTTCTTGAACTAACTGAAACACAGGCTCAGTTTCTTGTACATCACTAAGAAACTGCGAATCATCGTGGAGCACATCAAAATAGTCTTCTTCCCCATTTAGTGAACTGAATGCTTCTTTGAGAAGAGGTTAGCTAACTCTGCTCGTACTTGCCCAGCTAATTTTTATATATTCACACTGATCTGCTCGTACTCAGTGCCATTTTCCTATTTGACATCTTAAAAAAAAATTGGAAGCGGTTTGTCAAGTTCCACTGTAGTTGGAGTTTCTGGTTCTCTCGTTCTGTCAATTGGAGTACAAAACGCTTAAGAGCCTTCATGCTGGACTTTGTTTTTCTTGAGGTTGTTTCATTTGAAAATGCTCAAGATCCAATGATCTGATGCTATTTGAAGATAGATTGTCTTTAATGACATGCTTTGAAATGACCTGAAATTCAGTCTCCAAGAAAAGTTTGAACACTGAAGTTTGCATTGTCAAAGCAACTTTACCTGCTTTAGGTCAAAGGCTCACATAGTGATGCTCAGGAATATGGCCCAACACCAGCTGGCTGCTGCTGTCAACATCACGTTCTGGGCTGATAGTGACATTGTGATGGTCAGATAGACTGCTGATGTACAATCGTTTACTCAACAATATAGGATTTGTTTGCTATCAAAGTTGAAAACAAGCAATATGTGTTAGGGGCTGACTGTCATGCCGAGGGGGGAGGGGGGATAATCAATAAAGCTCAGATACTAATTTTTACCAAAATAGCTGTAAAATTGCTGCAAACTGTATCAGAAAGCATGAACTGATTCCTTTGAAACGCAATGACGTGAAATTCAGTCTGCAAGAAAAGTTTGAACACTGAAGTTTGCATTGTCAAAGCAACTTTACCTGCTTTGGGTCAAAGGCTCACGTAGTGATGCTCATGAACATGGCCCAACACCAGCTGACTGCTGTTGTCAACATCACGTTCTGGGCTGATAGTGACATTGTGATGGTCAGATAGACTGCTGATGTACAGTCTTTTAGTAAACATTACAGGATTTGTTTACTATCAAAGTTGAAAACCAGCAATATGTGTTATGGGCTGACTGTGATGCCGAGGGGGGCGGGGGGTTCTCAATAAACCTCATATACTAATTTTCACCAAAATAGCTGCAAAATAGCTGTAATGTGTTAGTGCAAACTGTATTGGAAAGCATGAACTGATTTCTTTGAACGTGCTCAAGATCCAATGATCTGATTGCTATTTGAAGATAGATTGTCTTCAATGACATGCTTTGAAATGACCTGAAATTCAGTCTGCAAGAAAAGTTTGAACACTGAAGTTTGCATTGTCAAAGCAACTTTACCTGCTTTGGGTCAAAGGCTCACATAGTGATGCTCATGAACATGGCCCAACACCAGCTGACTGCTGCTGTCAACATCACGTTCTGGGCTGATAGTGACATTGTGATGGTCAGATAGACTGCTGATGTATAGTCTTTTAGTGAACATTACAGGATTTGTTAAGTATCAAAGATGAAACCCAGCACTGAGTGTTACGGGCTAACTGTCATGCCAAGGAGGGGGGGGGGGATAATCAATAAAGCTCAGATACTAATTTTCACCAAAATAGCAGTAAAATTGCTGTAATTTGTTAGCGGAAACTGTATCAGAAAGCATGAGCTGATTTCTTGTCGACGTGACTTTGGGGCAATAGTTTGGTGCGCAAGTAATTTGGACTAAAACAATCAACATTAGGTAATTATAAGTATAATTAACGCCAAATGTTTTGTGTAGGTAAGCAATTAGGTTTAGCCTTTGTTTAAAATGTTGGTACATACTGCATTGGAAAACAAGAGTAGCTGCCATTTCCTCCCTTTCTACGCTCTTGACTTCTTTGACTATCATTTTCAGCGTCACTTGCTGCTTCTGGTTCAATATCAATGTTTGTCCTGCTTCTTCGTGACATCTTATGACAGCTGATTGCAAAATGAATTGAGATGTCTTGTCGAACCTTCCATTTTGTTACTGATGCGTGCCTTCATAAATAACAGCCACTCCAAAGATATTTTCACACTTACAAAAATCTAGCATATTCTTGCTGTGAATTTCAACACTAAAGAAACTTTATTACAATTTAGCTACAAATGGAAAAAACCTATGAATTATTACAAATATCTACAAATTTAAGGAAGACTATCCCAAAAAAAAAAACGTAATGCTGACGAGAAAAAAACACATCAAATAGACACTTCACACAAGTTTTTTTTTTAAGAATTTAATAACAAATGGTAAACAGTGTTGCTAAATGCGTCATAACCGTCCACAAAATAGCGTGATTCTGCGATCTTGAAGTCTCCCACATTGCTGCATGCTGAATATGCGTTTGATAGAGAGGATGAATACTGTCATTGTAGGCCAGTTCCATTAAATCATAGGCCTTGTGATCTTCTTTGGCCATGTCCATGTACGCTTGTTTTTGAAGTAAGTGTTCCTGGCAAGATAACCATTCCAGAGCCACTTTGGATTGATTGATGTTGTTCTCGAACCGCATAGTGGTTTCGAGGCAATACTATTCTTGACCATTGCGTTCATTTGCAATTCTCGGTTACAGGCCAAAGTGATGGTCATATATTCATAGGGGTTAAACCCTGTTTCAGCCTCAGGTGAGGAAAATAACCTCTGTTTAGTTCAGTTACACGAAACGTTTTTGGAAAGGCGGATGAAGGGCGTCTGAAAAAAGGCTCAGGGAGTCAATGAAGCGGATTGTATTGTGCTTTACTTGTAGTAATTTAGCAACATTATGAATTTGTTCTATGACTTGGTTTTGTTTCCGATATTCATTGGCCACAAAATACCTGCATAACCTTGAAAATTATGAGCCACAACAATGTGTCTTCCTTCTCTACTCTGTCATCTAACCACATGATGAATTGTTCGATAGAATGTTTACCCGCGAAAGCCAAGGATTCATCATCTTGCGTTTCTACCGCTAGTAAATTGGCTTTGTGTAGCTCGTTTGTTTGCATGGCCGCAGTGTCTTTTAAAGACGAGTAAAAGGGGGCTTATCGTTATCAACATTGTCATCAATGTCATCAATGTCTTCTTCATTGACTTTATTCTCAATCATGTTATCTGCCAGCTCTCTATGTTTGCGACCCTTTGTTTTCTTTCATTTCATTTTCGCTTTCTTATTTCATGCTCCTCCTCTCGGGTAGGTCTGGCTACTGTTTAAAGAATTGGCCAAGCATTGTAGATCTTGTTCTACATGAGGAGTATTGTTTCGCCAATCCCTACCCCAAAGTTGCCAGCTGTCAAAATTGTAACTTACGGGGTTGAAACCAATCTCGAAAGTGATTGACATCCACAATCTCAAATCCTTGCTTAAAGTCTTGGCAAGAACATCCACACAAATTTCGACACAACCCTCGCATCACGTATTCACTATAATTAACCCTTATCATGCTAACAGAAAGCAGTTCCCTTGACTGACTTTTCTCCAAGGTAACCATTGTTATTAATTAACAAAACAATTCATTGGTGTGTGCTGCAAAATATACAACAAATCCTAACAACCTGCATATGAAATTTAACCTTAATAAATTTTCTTTTGTATTGTTCACATTCTTTATCCCATTTAGGGGACCCTGGCTGAAAAATTGGCCATCAAAGCAAGAAAAAATGAAAAATTATGCTCTGCAATTAGATGTTTTCAAATAAATCATCCCTAAATGCTTTGTTAGGATGAACATAATAAACAACACAAGAAAGTGAATGATAAAAATAATATTAAAGCCAGCCAGACTCCCCCTGAATGCCAGAAACATCAGCTAGGTTTAAACACTTGCATCAGGCACTCACCACAGTTTAACACATTGCTTAATGCAAGGCTGCATTCACTATAGCTCCCCAATATTTTTAGCATAGTTGAATGATCTCCCTAGAATTATAATTAAGTAATGTTTTCTTTGCATACATCATAAATAAACTCAAGATATCTGGTAGAGTGATATTGCTCAACACTCTCAAAATCAAGTGTCATACACAAGCAAAACATTTTACTGGTCATCGCCACTCATTATGCCCATCGTGTTTCTGGGTGTGAGCAGAGACATAGTCTTGAAAAGAGTGGTAAAGTTCAAAGCAGTCTTGAATATAAAGGGTCACTTTGCAGCTTTTGCACTGGTAACATGATTCTCTTCCTGGCCGCTTTCTTTTTTCCCCAAATCTTGCCAAAATTTTCTTGTGTACAGAGAAACTAACAACACAAGAAGGAGAAATGTTAGCTTTTTTCCCAGTGGCCTAATTGTTTTTGGGAAATGTTGGCAACTCAACAGGTTCTGTTTGGGTCTCGGCAGCAGACAATGATGGATCCTGGGTAATTGGCAACTCAGCAGGTTCTGTTTGGGTCTTGCAAGCAGGCGCTCCTGGATCTTGGGCTGGTGACTCAACAGGTTCTGTTTGGGTCTTAGAAGCAGGCACTCCTGGATCTTGGGTTGATGACTCAACAGGTTCTGTTTGGGTCTTGTCAGCAGGCACTCCTAGAGATCTTGGGTTGGTGACTCCACAGGCTTGTCAATGCTTGGCACTACATTCTCTGATACCAATGCCATTTATACTATTCCACTTGAAAACTTTCATTTAGGTTAGTGGCCATGCATGTCACTTCTGAATAAATGACAGAATTGGACTACTCAGGACTAGTAGGTCAAGTACCATGAGTTTAGGTACTATCATTTCAAAGTAATTACTTTTCCTATTTATTTCAAGCTTTAATTTAACTATCAGATTAAGTTGGGGTACGGGGAGGGGCAGTTGCTGTTTATCCTAACCTGGGAAAAATTCATGGCCATTTTTGCATCATTACAATGTTATAACTTTCTTGTGTGTGTTAAAATGTGAATAACTATTTCTTTTCTTTGTTACCTTGATATCACTTCAAGGAAAAGGTCTGGCTTGTGTGTTGCCACAGCAGCCATCACCATAGAGATGGCACTGTGGACAGTGACGGATGTTTGTACTGGGTAGTTCATGGCACATGATGGCCTGCAAGAGTGCTTGCCACCCACTGTGAATTTTGAATTGTGGCAGATGACCATCTCATGACCAGTTGTATCCCCCTTGTAAACTGCATTCATAAAGCGATTCAACTTGTCCAGTAGCCCCTCTGGGACCTGCCTGCCAAGGGTGTTGGCATACACAATAGCCTTGTTGTCATGGTGAACTTGACACAATGTCCGGTGGTTTCCTCTGATAGTGGGTGTTCCAAGCACTACTTTTCCTGAACGTATGCCAACATCCACGAAGAAAACAAGCCTCTTGGATTGTTATCATAATAATTTTCTTGCTGTTAAGCGTTCAACATCATTCACTGCACAGCTAAATGTGTTGGACGACTGTTCGTCGTTTAAAGTTGCCGCCATCCACATAAAGTGGTCACTTGAAACCCATCTAGTTACACACAGGTTTGCCATTTCCTCTGGTGTCATGTTATAAGAAGATAAGACTGAGTCTACCAGAGGACCAGACAGGGGTGATACATGCTATCTCTCCGATTTGGATGAAACTTGGCCAGATTGAAGGACCCATCCAAAAACTCTTAAAGACAAAGTGTGTTGGCTTTGTGACTTTCCCTTGGGAGGTAGACTACCTCCCCTGGTTTTTTGCCCCAAATCCCAAAAATTCCACCAAAAAAGGCATCAAAATTAAACATCGCTCCTGTTTACAGGATACAATGAATTTTGTTTCTTTGTGACATGAATAAAGACTGGACCTGTGTTAGCTTATGTCCACAGTTTCAAGTGGTTTGGAGTGACAGGTGCCAATCAAGAGCTTTCAATGCCTACCCATGTCACGAAAAATTTAGCAATGAGACAAAATACCTCAACTTCTGGGATCGCTTTACTGATAAATATTTTGGACACGTAACCATTGAAATAGAATATTCTCATGCCTTATGTATGTGTAATCATTGAAAAAAACATTCCCACACCTAATGCATGTTTGATGTTGTCCTGGTCCTGCCTGCATCTTTTCATACAAACTGAGAGAAACCCTTGTGCGATAGCGTAATGTATGTGTAACCATTGAAACAAAATATTCCCATGCCTAATGGATGTTTGATCTTGTCCTCTGTACAATACTTAATCCTTTTTGCCCGTGTCCTTTTGAGCAAATAAAAGCAGCACAAAAAAGAGACTCCACTAGTCTCTGTTCACTCCATCATGGAACCGCAACCAAGTCAAGATTACGTTATGAAAAATGATGAGACTGACGATGAAGCCTGTCTTGAGGGAATGGATGAGTATTTTTGCAATGAGGAAGATGATGAAATATGTAATCAAGCCATGGATGAAATTGAGAGGCAGAGTGGCAGAGGATTTTTGTTTGAATTTCATCCATACACTGATTGATGAGTCTGAAAATTTTGTTTACATTGTGGCAGTGAAAGAGATGACGATTATTTGCTTGTGAATGTTTCATCGAACCACTTACATCACGCATGTCAGTGCAGGGTTCTCCCCAAATTTTGAAGTAGAAGGAGAATGAAATGGAGTAGCCATCAGAGTAATTTAATAAGGTGCTTTAGCGCCTTACACACACCGCTGGCACGTGGAGGGGAGGGTATGGGAGGGGCGACGCCCCCTCCCATCGGGGGGGTACAGGGGGCCTCCCCCGGGAAAATTTTAAGATTTGAGACTCGGAAAAGTGCATTTTGGCGCATTTTGGGAGATGGTTGTGCCATGATGATAGAACTTTTATTAATCCACCCTCACACACAAACACATACAAAGAAGGAATTTCAGAAATGAAATACATGTACAGTACACTCGACATCAAAGTTCATTTTTTTTGTAATACTGCAAAAACAGTTTGAAAATAATGTGTTAAAATGGCTCGTCTTCAATGTCAAACTCAAAGTCTGAATCTGCATCAGACGACTCATCAAGCATGTCCATTTCAGAAAGTGCCTTGTGTACACTGTTTGCGAAGGCTGGTGTCTGAGTGGTTTCTGGAGTAACTAGCTGGGGCTCTTCTTCCACCATATTTTCTACATTTTCTTCCACCATATCGTCTATAGTTTCTGCAATTAAATTAAATAAACATCAGGTCTTCAGTGGCTATTTTTGTTTTTTATCCACATGAATATCTCTGTGTAATCTTATTTAATTGGGTCTATCAGTATGTTTGAACTTATTACCTGTAATACTTACCAGGTGCCTCAGTCTGAATGGCAACAGTTGGCGATTCAGTGATCCTTACATGTCTGTGCTCGTTTCCACCAATCCTTGGGAGGCTCAGTGGAGGTAGGTTTCTCTTGTGGGTGTTCCTCCATACTTGTGCTGCCTCTGCCAGGATTACTTGACACTCTTCGGACTTTGGCTCCGGTCCATTGATTGAAACATGAAGGCAGGTCGACAGCATGTCATTCTTCAGGTGGTTTCTGAGCCTTGTCTTCAACTTTTGACTGCACTTGCTCCTCTTTCAACAACAGCGTTTGACATTGGCTGTGTCAGACAGGTCTTTGCAGCATCCACCAAAAAGCTGTAGCTTTCTTTAAGCAGTGCTTGCTCTTTCACGATTTTATGGAGTATCCATTCAGTGGGTGATAGTTTGGACTCCTTCCTGCCTTGCAGCACATTCTGAGGTGGCTTCCAGGATAGCATCAGATATTTGAAATTCTGCCACTGGGTGGTCATCTGATCCTCACTGAACTGGAATTGTCCAGCTAGAATCTTCACACTGGCCTCACCGTATTCCATAAACTTGGGATCGGTGGCAGCTGGCAGGGTGGTTGGGTTGAAGATGCCGAAGGCTTCTAGTACTGGAGCAGCCTGATTGAAGCGTCTGTCCAGGTTCTCTTCCAGTGCTAAGGTGTAGCTTTGGCAAAGGTTGGCCATTACTTCTTCCTGTGATGAGGGAAGAGTTAGCTCCAAATCTTTGTACTGGCCCATCAAAGCTTCTTTTAGGACATGAAGTGGCTTGCAGCTGGATTCGTACCTCAGTAATTCTCCTCTTTGTTGATTCCAGTGATGGCTTTATGGCAGAATAGTGGATTCTGTTTTGCTGGAACACTTTACTTAAGGTGTTAAGATGGGGAAGAACTTCGTTTAGGATGAGAAGGGTACCCACAAACCTGACGTTGTTCATCCTTTTCAGCAACCCATCAGCTGTAGCATCACGCTCCTTGAATTTTCTGAGCGTTTGCATCAGTGCCACCAAATTTGTACATACACTTGATACACTTTGCCCTGTTGACAGCCATCGTGTCCTGCAGGCCTTCTGGACTTTAACAGCCAATGACTTCTTCTGTGTAGCATCAGCTGGCACTTGAATTCTCCTCAGACTTTCGCAGACCTTGATGTAAGCAGAGCATCTCTTGGGGTATTCGAGCCACTTCCAGAGCTGCCGGAGTGTTGTTTCCACTATGGTGATGAAGTTGACCTGGTCATTTGCATCTCCACAGGCCAGAGCCAATCTATGATTTATACAGTGTGTTCTTACAAGAAGAGGACACACTGCTTGTAGCCTGGCAACAACACCATTCTGGGCTCCTGTCATCACACTGGCACCATCTGAACCAAATCCACAGGCGTTTTCAACTTGCAGGCCACTTTCTTTCAGCTCCTCGACAATTAAATGGGTTATTGTTTCGGCATCAGCAGAATCAAATGTTGCAAGGCAGTCTTTTACTTCCAAAAAGTCAAAGTGGGGCTCGCCTGTCTCGTCGACATAACCAATGTAAATAAGGAGTTGTTCGGTCACAGCACAATCTGTTACTTCGTCAACAAGGATACTGAACCATTTTGCTTCTTTGATTCGAGCTAGTGTCGTCTTCTTCAGTAATTGCCCAAGCAGCAATCTCTGCTCTCTTTGACATCGCCCACTTGTGTTTTTCCAGTGACTCATTTCTTGAAGGCCAAGCTGTTCTTCTAGCTTTAACAAGGACTTCAGCTTCACATTGGCAATCTCTTCATGTGCCAGCCAGTAAGCACTCAGCATAGCGTTGAATGTCACCTTGTCTGCTTTTTCTTGGACTGCTTTGTGTTGCTTTGCAAAGGGGCTCTTTCTTCGCTCCAGTTCAAGAAGATAGGTTCCAAGGTGCCCAGTTGACTGTGCATGGCCCAGGTCTTTTTTGCTTCCGGGATGCCCATTAGCCTTAGAGTTGAAGAGAGCTGATTTCTTGTAACGAATGGAGGGCTCACAGTTAAACTTGGAATCTTTGTTGTATTTGTTCTTCGTGTTAGCTATGCGACAGAGAAGGCAGTACATCCCCTCCCCTTCAATGAAAACAAGCCACCACATCTCTGTTTCCCTTGAAAACGTGAGCGTTTCTTCAAATAGCCATCTGTGCTGGAATTTGTCACCTTTTCCTTTTTGCTTTTGTTGCTCTTGTTTGGAAACCTCTGTACACGAGCCTGAACAGGTGTAGTAACTGTGCAGGGTTTTTCTGCTAAAAGCCTCGGGAAAGTACTCTTGCAGTAGCCTTGTGGTTTCCTTGTGCTGCAGTTTAGGAGGAGTAGAAGTTCGACACGAAAGGTTCTCGCTATTTCCCCCAGTTGACTCAACATTTGTAGATGCTGTTTCACCGACAGTGCCAGACGATTTAGAAGGCGAGGGTTCTTCGAGGCTGCTGACACTTGTACTTTCTTGAGTGGAGGTACTGGCAATTGTACTGGAATCTATTTTATCAAGTGCTGGGAAATTGATAATGCAAACTAAAGGATTGCCTTCAAAATACTTAGATAACGAATTCTTTCCTGACAAAAATTTACGGATTTTCCGTTTGAATTCTATGCGAGTGTCATGCATACTTCCTGGATATCCAGCGGAAAAATCTAAAAAGAGCAAGTTCCCATCAGCTACTGCCTGAATGCCAAAGTCGTAATGCTAATATCGGCTAAAGTAATCGACTGGACTCTCACGAGGTGCATTTCTTGGTCTATGCGTGCCATCGATTGCTCCAACTATGTTTGGCAGTCGAGATAAATCTTGAAATGTTTCTATAGAAGCTGCTGTTTCTGCCACTGTTTCTGGGAAATGGATATATTCATCTCTCAATTCAAACAGAGCTGCCACAACATCTTGGACTGCCTCGATTACAGTAGATTTGCCAACATTAAACACAGGTCCAATGCTGGCATATGAATTGCCCTGTGCAAACCTATATATTCCTAAAGCTAAAACCTTTTCCGGTGAAATGCTGTCCCTGAATTGGGTATTCTGTCTTGTCAACCACGGTGCCAGGATACCAACAAGGGCTTGAAAGTTCCCTCTCTCCATTCTCAGCTGGCATCGAAAGTAGCCTCCCGGAATGTTTCTATCGTGGAAATGTATTTCAAACCATGACTCTACCGGACGAGGTAAGCCCATGACCAAGGGCTGTTTCATAAATGATCTCTATTCAAGCGAAGTCTACGTCTTTTAAAAGCAGAAGCTACCTGTAGAAAAGCCAGCTGATAGTGCACTAACAATACTAAAAATGCTATGTTGTTTTGTTGAGACTGAAACACAAGATTCAACAAAAATCCAAAAGCCGTGAAAATATTCATAGGGTGACAATCCATACTTGCGCAATTTGCGCACAAGCTGCTTCGTTGTGTCGTGTGACGAGAGCTAATTAGATGGGTTTGTGATTGATTTATGTGTCAATCAACAAAGTTTTGGTTAAAACACTTAGGTTTGATGTGACCTCCGCCAAAATTTGGAACTTGTGAAATTTTGGCCAATTTTTCCTCACCAAAAATTGGAAAAAATTGGATTTTGATCTAGTGCGACCCGGGCCTAAGTGTGACAGTAAGCATCCTACAAACATAGTGCTTTATACACACCCAAAATATTATTTAAGACTCTTTCCCTTGGCAAATTTGCAGATTTTCATAAAAATTGTCGCGTTATAAATTTCCATGTGAAGAAAATTAGCGAAAACAACTTACTCACAGAACTTTTTGTTGTCAGGTTTCCATTCATTCATTTTTCACTGCATCATATAACCTTTGCGGCACACACCTATCTTAAACTTGTTCATGATACACATTAAATACGGACATAGCTGGTGCCAAATAACTTGGTGTGAGACACTGAGGACATGACCTCCTTGGGGCAGGCTGATCGGTATGCAAGCTGGAAGCGTGTGCATCATACACATGAAATGCTGATGCAGGCAATACCGACCAACTTTGTGTGGGAAACTGGGGACATAATAGGGACTTTAAGATATGGTGACTACGGACTACGGACTACGCACTACGGTTGGACGTGTGTATTTCTTTTCTGAAACACTGGGCCGAGTACACAACGATTGGCGTGAAAATGCGAAGTTAAGACGTCGCACTGCAATTCAAAATGTCATTGCTCGTGAGGCTTGTGTGCAGGCTTAAACTTTCAGGGCTAGTTTTCAAATTACTCCGCTTGTAAAAATACTTCAGAAGCAAATTTGACATAGTTTACTAAATTAATTACTTCTCAGCTTGAAGGGAACTCATTTGTATCTAGAAAGAGCAAAGAGAAGAGTTGATTTTACAAGCTATATTCAAAGCATCAAATTTAATTTCATTCTGGAAAACAACGCGGCGGCCAAAATCAGTAAACAAAGTAAGCCGTACATTTTTCGCTGTTCTGAGTTTACAAGGACTTGAAATTGTTCCAAATGCATATTAGTTTGTAGTTCAAGCGTTACAGTACAAGAACACCTCAATTTTCTAACTTTAAACTACTTTTTCATACCATCTTCAGTTCCTCGTACTACAGCATGCTGTACTAAGTGAAATCCTTCCACTACGCACCGTCGTGAGCTTGCGATGGTGGGGACAACAGAACACATATGTCTCGTCCCAGTCCTAAAGTGCCTCCTGTCCGTAGTCCGTAGTCCGTAGTCCGTAGTCACCGTATCTTAAAATCCCTAATGCTGGTAGAGCTGGTGGCTGAGAATTCCACGTGGATCTGGCATCATATCCCAACCTCGTGGATGCCCTCAACAAAATGAAATATACTTATAGTATACACCAAACATACATGAAGTATACCGCACTGTGTAGATTTGAGGTATACTTTATGTGTACTTTTTGTATACACTTGACGTATACTTTTTGTGCCAAAATTAATTACATTGCCCAAACCCTTCATTTTGTGGTAATTCATGTAAATGTAAGAAGCCACTGTTTTATGCCTTGGTCAATGTTCTGAAACCTGACCAGAATTTAGCAATTGCTAATGATCCTTACACTGGTGCTATTGTCCCTCACCTGGTTCCAGTCTCTGCCTTAAAACCATCTCGTGCCTGCAATCACATTCATGCCTTGCAGCTAACAAGCTGTGTTCTACAAGGAAGGTGAAAACAGTTTGGTAACTCTAGATCAGGGTAAGTTACTCGTGGTGATTCATGATGAAATGAGTTAATCAAGTTTTGCATGAACTTTTTATCACATCGGCATTTGCGTGAATTTTTCATCACATTGGCAGTGACACAATGGCATACTTATTCATAAATTATTCCTTTGTATTTAAAGGAAAAGGAAGCAATCACCATTATGAAAGAGGTCCATGTGCATTGTTGATTTGATCCATGTGATTGTATAAAAGCCATGATGCACCACAAGAACCAGATCAGCAGCAACACAGAGAAATGAGTCTGGTCAGCACCCACAGTCTTGTCAGCATCCACCAGCGGTATGAGAAGGTGCTGCAGCTGCTGCAGGAGAACCAATGCAGTATGGCGAATGCCTTCAGACTTGCAGGTATCTTTGGAGCACTCTAAGAGACTTTGTCGTGATTGTGGAACTGAAGATAGTGGACTTGAGAGAACATCCGAGACCACTAAGGTGGTTTTGTAAAAGAACTTGAATCCGCTTAGAGAAAAAGACTTCAGCGCTACCTTCCTGTGATGGCCAGCATGAGACAGGAGGGACAGTGGTTGCCACTAAAAATCAAGGAATGCTTCTACGATTGAAGATCTTCCTACTTACTGAAACGGCTCTTTTAGGAGCCACCAAGTTTGCAAAAGTGAATGACCAATTTTGAGCGTGATAGCCCAAGAAAACAGCCGACGTTTCACAAGGTCACCACTTGAGCCCTCGCAAAATGAAGTCTGAGTGACGAGCGCAAAAATTCCCTAGTGATGACGTGTCTCTACCCAGATCTTCATAGTGCTTCTGATTGGTTGAAATAAAATTCCAACCAATCAGAAGCACTACCAAGATCTGGGTAGTGAATGTCATCAGTATGGAATTTCTACGCTCGTTACTCAGACGTTGTTTTGTGAAGGCTTAAGTGGCGACCTCGTGAAACGTCGACTGTTTTCTCAGGCTAAAACATCGAAAGGTGCAAAATGCTTTGGGAGAGATTGGGGCGATGGTAGACCTGCTTTCACAATATGGCAGCCGTAGTAACAGTGAGCTTTTGAGGATAAATTGTGGCGAAATCTGCTGACAGAGAATTGGCAGAATAAGAGCAAGTAGTATTCTCTTTAGGCAATCATTGAGGATAATCAGAAGAGCAGCATTTACTACAATTTCAAAGAGTATCTTATGGACAGATCGCCAACACTTGGCCGACAGTTGACCAACAGTGAGCTGCCAGATCACTCAAGGGAGGTGAGCAACTGTCGATAACCTGTCGGCCGACAGGTTAGCAACAGTCGGTTGAGGGAAGTTCTTCATAATTACCCAAAATGTAACCCAACATGAATTAAGCTTATGAAAAAAAGCAGGAAAAAAAACTGTCAACTGGGCTGCATAAATTTCGACAAAGAAGACCAAGCACACTTAAAGGAAGCTGAGAATAAGTGCAGTTTGTTTCTAGGAAAGCGAGGAAGAGAAAACAAAAGATGTAATGTGAAGGATATTGAAGTAAACAAACATTACTAAAATTGCAGTCAGGATGTGAAAAGAACAATACATTGCCAGAAAAGAACAATACGTTGCAATTTAGAGATGGCAAGTATTTGGATTGAAGAATATAAGCCTTTCTAAAGCTCTTTGTTCACTATAAGGAGTAATATTTTAGTTTGTTTTGTTTTGTTGGAAGACTTCTAAAAAGTTTCTATTAACGTCTGAACGTAAAAAAAGCCGGACTTCGACAGTATTTTTTAGCTGAAAATGCTTAAAAGTCACAAGATATCCATGGCACACAATTCAACGCATGTGCAATTATTGATTCAGCAACTGAAAGTTTTACTGAAGAGCCTGTTCATGAATATTTCGCGCCATGTTGCTACCATTCATCGCACTTTGTACTAATGACCTAGTTTCTCACCCGCAGCGTTAAAAGGTGTCAAGTAGCACTTGTATATCAAGTTAGAAATGGGTAAGCTTAACGATTCAAAACATGGTCACGACTAAACCAAAGGAACTGGATTCCACTTCACTCAGTGTTATCTTGCACGCAAAGAAGTCGAGTCCAAGAAACTTTTCTCTAGTGAAAATACATCTTATTTCATAGACATGTTACGATACTGAACTGACCAACTTTATGTAAATTGAGAGGTCCTATTTTTACGAACAACTTTAAAGTTGTTGGGCCTTTTGAGAAAGGTGCAACTCTGTGTGTTTCTTAGCCAATTTTCTTGATAGTTACAGTTGACTATATCTACAGTTTTTGTTTCGTATAATTTTTAAACACTGCCGATGTTTTTAATTTCTTCATTTGCAAATTAACCCGTTGACTCCTGGGGGAAATTGCGTGCGACAACCCCAATTTCCTGGGGGGTTTTCAAGCAAAGACACGAAAACGCGATCGCTAAAAGTAAACCATATGTGCAGTAAACACAGACACAAGATCGGGTTACCAAACAAAGTTTATTTCAATCTACAACAGTTAAATCATCGAAATATGTAAAAAAATTGCCAAATTGAAGGCCAAACAATGTAGTAAAAACACCAAATTCAAATTAAATAACAAATTGTCGCATTTGGCGCATGACATGTTGAAAAAATATAAAATCAACTTCGTCAAATTGGAGGCCAAGCAAGAGCAAATTAGTGGCCAAACAAGAGTCCAATGTTTTACCGAATTAATTACGAGTCGCTTTATGTACTAACTGTATATTACAAGTGTTACCTTTGGCAGAGACGGTGATTTCTTTGAATGACTTACTTTGTTGGTTTAGCAGGCGTATACTGACGAAAGGACAACCTACCTCGAAAACTGATCATACCTTCATAGGCGGAAGGATTCTTTGAAGGGCTAAAATTAGTTTGACATTTCTGTTGAACCCGACCAAAAAAGGTACATACCTTGCAAAGACGATCAGACAGCGGTGTTCTATGTTCTGGCTCCATGGATGAATCGCTGAAATGTAAGTACTTACTTATTTCTTGAAACCTATTTTCGTTAATTTTTTAATACCTTGATTACCAAAAACCTCATTAGATGTCCAGTACAAAGCGATGCTTGGGAGTTTTAGCGTACCCATGATTATGCTGACGGCAATGAAGGCTTTTAATTCAGCGCGCATTACGGGAAGAAAATTCGCAAGGTGAGCGGGTGAATCTGCGAGCTTTTGCTGTGCGTAGCGATTAGTTTCTAAGACTATCAAATCCCACAAATCATCATCAATAAAAGCTGAAAAGAAATCTATTTCTTTAGGGTTTTCAGGTAAGGGGAAAGTTATACAGATGGCTGAATTAAAATTGGGAGGAACAAAGCGGCAAAACTGATCAGTCCAGGGCATCTCTTCTTCATCTTCTTCATCATCAGTTTCGGGCGCTCTTTCATCCACGGCCTCTTCGTCTTCATCACTTACCAGACCATCGAGGTTCACATCAGAGTCATCAGAAGCTTCTCGTAGATCATCAGGGCCAATATTGAAACCATTGAAAGAATCCTCGTCACCTTCGTCCTTGAACAATTCATCGAAATCGGAGTCAGTAGAAGTCATTGTTTATCCGCAAGCTAAACAAATAAAGCGACAAAAGCCAAACCGCGTGGTGCCAGCCTTATTAGAGCTGTCAAAAATGCGCAAAACATGGATTTTGATTGGTTTATTTCTCTTCTCTGTAGCTATGACAATGAAATTTTACCAAAAACACCCTAGGGGGAGAGGGGAGACGCTTTCTACAAAGCGTTTTTTATGGCTGGTTTTGGCTGGTATAGGAAATTTGGAAAATCGCGCTCGCGGCCGGTTTCTGCTGGTGTAGGAGTCAATGGGTTAAAGAAGAAAATTAAGAATGTTTCATCCAAACGTGAAAATGACATATTAAGAACGTCAGTAACAGTGTGACAAAAGCAACTCATCCACTATTAAAATAACTCTGAAATGTATCATCCACGAATGTGTATAATTAAACGCAAAATTCACTACCATAAGAGATTTCCAGATTTTGTTATCGAAATCCTTATAGTCATTTTGGGTCTCAATGCAGAAAATTACATTGGAATTTTCCAAGGTCATTTTGGGTTTCAGTGAAGAAAATGACTGAAATTTTCCACAGTCATTTTGGGTTTCCTCGAAGGAAAAGAAGTTGGTTTTTTCCATGGCTATTTTGGGTCTCAGTGAAAAAAACAATGACGTTAGAATTTTCCATGGTTATTTCGAGTTTGTCTAAAAATGACGTTGGAAATTTCATGGTCACGTTGTATCTGTTTGACAGAAGGTAGACAAATCTCAAGACAAGAAGCAGAATAGTCTGAAAGAAATCTTTTTCTGCTAACGTTTTGCATGCTCATTTCCATATGTGTATATGTTCTCGTGTATGATTTTGGTATGTTGACATGATATCATTATAAAAGTATGCTAAACTCCATTGCAGATAATGTAGATTTGGATGAAGATGATGAAGAGAGGGTAGAACAACAATCATCCTCTAATCTTGAGGGTAGCTATTTTGTATTCCTTATAGGGACACGATGCATGTGTATTACTTTCCATTCCTGTTAAAACAACACACAATGCTTCATTTGGTACCTGTAATGAATGTAGAGGTATTGGTTAAATCTTACAAGGTTTGGTGGAATTCCAGCAGTGCTCTGCAAGCATTCCTGGGGAAATTGACTGAATTCTAAATTTATTGTTTTCTAACAGCTGTTGCATTTATGTCCCCTTTGATATGCTGTCATTCTAAATTCAGTGCTTCAAACATTAGTTGAAGATAGGTTATAACATGACAGGATACATTTGTACACATAATTTTACACTCTGATAGTGAATTAAACTATCACATTACCATAAATGAACAATATGAGTCAATATGAGGTCAATATGAGTCAAGGAGAGGCATGCAATCATATGATTTATTGATATTATATCATATCATATCATTTATTGATACTTTTAAATTTTAACGGACATAATTTTTGGCTTATTATTGAAATACTTATGTCATTTGTTGCTTTTAAGCGACTCACACTATATAGCGAAAAGCAACTTTCTGAGTGCATGTGCACGATTTAAGAACATAGATTTAAAAATAACTATAAGGATCTTCTTTACGTTTAACATAGATTTAAGCCAGTGAACTAAACTAACCAGTTAAGCTAACCAGACAGTTGTTTTCTCTATAATTTATTTTTTGTGAGACCCTTAAAGGTAACAAAAGCCATAATTATTTTTTTCACAGATGATAATCTTGAGGCAACTTTAGCCAAATGTGATGAGTTTTTGAACGCATTTGATCTTCCTTCAACTTCAAAAAATTGGGAGAACAGGATGTCCAATTTACCATCCCGCTGGGACTCTTCAAGAAAACTGCTATTTGAGGCTGTCCTAAGCTATGAGGGACTCCCATCTCCAGATTGTTGCCAAATGTGCTTGGAAGGGGCAGTGCTAGTGCGATGTACGGAGTGTGCAGTTAGTTTTATGTGTCCATCGTGTGACGAAAAGGTGCACCAGTTTTTTCCTTTTCACAACAGAGATGGGTATTTAAAGGGGAATTTCCAATCTATCCCTCCAGCTGTCAAACTTGACGAGAATGGAACTATGCAAACTACCTGTAAGTATACCATTGAGGTAGAACATTATTGGAAACAAATGCTTAAACAAATGTGATTTAAATCTTCCAGATCGAGAGGAGCTCACTACTGAGCATGCCTTCTCGTGGAACAGGAGGAAAATTGTTGGCATGGTGCAGAGTCTTGCAAAATGCTACACTCGTGTGAGTATGTTTTTTTACCCACCCCCTCCCCCCCCACCCTAAATACACATATGATACAGATACATATGTTATTGGATATTTAGGTCCTGAGCTGAAAATTTTTACTGAGCAAGGTTGACGAGGGCACAGGAGGGCACAGCTCAAATCAACTATTGCACATAGAAATTGAGAGTCAATGATGTAATTGCTAAAACAATTCTTCAAGAATCATATTCCATTGCATTGTTACATTAAAGGTTAAACTGCACATGTTGGTCACCTCTCTAATACTCGCTGTCTATTACAGAATCGATAGTCAGTACAATTCAGATTGCTGCGTTTGTGATAGGTTCTTAGAAGGAAATGTACGAAAATGTAATGTGTTTTTAGCTTCAGAATGACCTCATCTTTTCTTCTCATCTTTGGTGTGCTAGGCTGTTAATATGCAAAGTGAATCAGAGAAAGAGTTCACTGAAGTTCTTGTTGCATATAATGTACCAATAGTTCAATTTAAGGCAGATGAGTGGAAGAACATTGTTGTTTGTCATGCACAAGGTAAAATTGATATTGTGCATGGTTTGTTGTAATCATGCATTTTGATTTTAGTTTAATTACTCCCTACATTTTAAAATTATTCTATGAGATCTATTATAGGTGTAATAATTAACAAGTATTCATTGTGCAAATTATAAGGCAAGGAAAATTCCTAGTTTGTTTACTGCATCTGCCAATAAGCTGAAGCTGAAATTCAAGTCACCAGCTATGGTTGCATTGTTCATTGCGATCAATCGAACAAAGTGGAACAAACCCCACCAATCACCGTGCACAAAAGTTACCTTTTGACCCCTGGTGAAGTGCCTGTGCAGTCAGAAAGTGTATGCTAAGAATTGCACAACCTTTTAGAACTTGTCTCTAGTTGGAAATCATTTTGGCTAATAAAGATCTTTTCACTCTTTTACGTTTAGGTGGAGATAGCCAGGTATACAACTGAGTCCCAGAACACAAGAGTAATTGAAGGAAAGTTGGCATGCGTCAAAAAGGGGATCGCGTTCTGTTAAGTTTAACTGGTCAGTGCAGCGACCTCATTCAAAACCGCTCTGTCAGGTAGCAGCTTTGAGGAATCCCTTGATATCCAAGATGGTGAGAACGAAGAGGAAGACAATGATGCTGTCGAGGACGACGTTGATACTGGTGCAATTTCTGATGACGAACGTGTAGACCTCTAGAATATACTCTGACACAACCTCCATTAGGAAGTAGCAAAGACTCTTTGCAGTAAATCCAGGCGAATCACATTGACCATCACCACTCACTACCAGCTCCTGATCTCTGAATTCAATTAAAAGCTCACCTCTCATCCATTGCCACCACTCCTCAATAGTAGGTAAACAGTACAACTTTTGTACCCTGAAGAAAGTGGAAGGTGAGATCAATGATAGCCCCAAAAAGTTTGCAAATTTTTCAATTTTTGTAAAGTTATTTCCAGACAATAGCACAGCGGCTGCAGTTTGAAAGTTGTTTGACAGAACATTGTTCACATCACCAGAGGTGCAAAATCTTCTAATATGGCCAGCAGGGCACTTGCAGCGAAGCATGGCACTGGTACCGCACAAAGTGTAGTCCACTGTTGCTTCGTGGATGCATCCAGGATGTTTGCAGCTCCCTTCTAACTGCTGAATCAAGAGGTCCAGAGAACAGATAACTTTGGTCCCCTTGATAAGGCCAAGTTCTTCTCGGTACTGGTCTTCTTCATACCTTCTACTAAACTTTTGGTGCGGGCCATACTCTGGAACATGCTTTGGTACAGTAGGTCTGGGTGGGTTTTTTATTCCCTCTGTCTGAGTCATCACAGTTGTTTTGTTTGACTGAATGGGTTGTTCCTCTAACTCTGGTGGCTGCTGTTCCTGTTCAGATGGCATAGCTTCTAGCAGAGTGCTCGCATCTAATTCGTCCTCGCCCTCTTGCTCTGCAAAATCTTCTTCAATCTCTTCCTCCCTGTAAGGAAAGTCACCAAAGGTAAGTAAAATTAATTTTCCAGAAACACGTTTATGCATCGAGATAAACGAATATCATTTTTTTAATATATTATCATTTAATCATTTAATCATTTTTTAATATATCATCTGAAAAACACACAATTTCTTAACCATAGTTATACAAAATTATTGTGAACTCATGCTTCCCCTACTTTTTACGCACACATGAATATAAATTATTTACACTTACCATAGTGCCTGTTCATCTTCACTATCACTTTCACTTTGATCCAAATCACGGTTTTGGTTAAGAACTTGCAGGGCTTCATCCAGTTGTGCACTGCAAAATGAGTTGAATGAAGGAACCACAAAATTAATTTTAGTTACATAATACAGTCATTATCTCAACTGCCGAAAGTGAAGTGATTATTGTTGAATAATCCCCGAGACCATTGTTAGACAATAATCACTGAGCCTGCGTCACATAATTTAGTATAATTTTCAGAGTTGAATATCAAAAACTAAAAATTAGAACTTCAACTAAAAAAACACAACACAGGTGCTCGCTTGCATATACATGTAGCCATGTAAACTACCTTGGAATTTATACTAAATCACATTGTTATGAGCATGTAGCTATCTCAGAAAATAAAACCTGTGTGCATGAAAACAGTGGTGTGGAACTTACCGATCAGCAGTAAATTCCATATTGTCATCACTTTCTTCACCAGAGGAACTGCTTGATACAGAGTCTAGATCTGGAGACACAATAACTGAGCCATTGTGGATTGTATAAGAGGTTTCCCCAACTGAAAGAATCTCCTCTGCTCCACTCACACCAGTAATGTCAATAAATGATGTGGACCTGAGGATAAAATAATGGTCAAATTTTACACATACTGAAGAGTAGAAAATAATCAACCAGACTAAATGTTGTAATGAATGCAACCTATTGAAATCAAGCCTACTGAGAAAAAGAAGCATGAAAAAGAACACAGAAAGATATACATAAATGACATAAATCAAGATAATCCTACATTATTATTTATAAAATATCCAGCAACAAGAATACAGTAAGCATAGAATTGAATATTTTACATGTATTATCGATTGTTATGATTCGTGAAAGCTTCACAGCTATCACAGCTCTTGCTTCCAACTAGTCAAAAATAAACTAATATGTTATTTACAATACCACTTACTCGTTGTCAGAAGTTGTAAGGTTCAATGGAGTTTTCTCCATAGAGAATAATTTTGGAGGCATGGCTTGGACAGGAGTCGAAGTAAGAGGTGCTTGAAAACAAACAAATAAGAAATCGAGTGATCAACTCGTGAATTCATACCTAACTCGCTAACTTGACCTGAATCACGGTAATGTATTAGCAGCAAAACAAAAAATATAAATCTTACCATCAATTACATCCTCGAGTCGCGGCCGCTTTCGTCGTGGGCTTCCGTCGCGAATATTAGAAGTGGAATCGTTTCCCCTTGACAAAAGGAAGACATAGAATCCATTAATAAACGATTATATATACATGCACTTCGATATCAAAAGCGTAGAAATAAAACTTTTAAAAACTGAGAAGCTTATTTCATCCATGCAAGCTTACCTTCGTTGCTGTTCCAACGACAGAAGATGGCCTGCAAATGCCGTGTCGGTTGAGTAGCCGCACTTCATCTTAGCTGAAACCCAGGAGGAATAAATGATATGGTCCAGCCATATTCTTTGATGTCCTTTTTGCCACACTTTCAACCTGGTGGTACTGCTGTCGTAGATTCTTTTTCGACCGCTTCCAATTCGACGGCCGCCACGGGAAGACATCGCCAACTTAAAGCAAAAATAACGCGAAAAAAATCGAACTTCGGCAAAATGATGCACCAAACAGGCTCTGCGAACACTAGAGACAGATTCTTGATTGAAATTTTCTCACTCTATTCAAGGATGTACGCGATATACAAAGATTGAAAAGCTTGCACGGATTCTCCGACGACTTTGAAATAGTTTGCCTAACGCTTTCAAACAGAATCGCCTGGTCACGGACATGCGCATTGCGTGAGATCGTTCCTTTAAAAGTTACTTGGATCGTTAGCAAAAACATGTATTTCAATAAAACTGAAAACATGTTCACATTGTTGATTAAACATTATTAAATATAAATTAGGGGAAATAAAATCACTGACGTTTTGTTGAAATATGCATCTTCCCCAGCACCTTCTCATTCCATTCATGATATCTAAAAAATCGAAACATAGTCTTTTAATACAAGAAAAACCAAAAAAAGATAACGATATGCAGAATATATCATCTAAAGGCACCGTGGTCAAGTGGTTAGGCCCATCAGGTTCTCGAGCAGAAGGTTCTTCGTTCGATCCTGTCCTCTAGATTGGCCGTGTATTGTTTCCTGGGACAAGAAACTTTAGTCAACACCCTGTCTCTCTTCACCCAGATGCATAAATGGGTACCAGCGACTATTAGGTAAACCTAACAAAACACTGTTGGGGGGGAGGTTAACTCTACGACTGACTAGCATCCCATCCAGGGCGGAGTAGTAATTCTCTCAGTTGCTCCATGTTACGGAAACCGGATTAAGCTCGGGCTGTGGCTCGAGTGCGACTTTACCTCACCACTATTTGTTATAGTTATACTGTAACGGCCAGCTCTAACAAAGCGAGATGGTACTTTGGTAAAATCTTTGTTTATAGCAGATGCAAACGTGCTATTTGGGTTTTACCTTTTGCTGGTGCTAATTGTTTGTGGCATCGCATCGAACATACTAAAGGAAGATCAACTTTCGATTGCCACTCAACTCTTCTCACGGCTATAATACCAGGAATGGCTATCTGCCCAGATTACCTAAAGTTAAGTCTGATTGGGGTAGACGTGTCTCCTCATTCCAAGCCTTTAACGACTGGATGGCTCTTCCCATGGACTTGAGGAGGCCCATGCCATGCAATACATTTAAAAGGCTCTTGAACATCTTTTTATCAAATCAAATTATATGATTCAATAGTTTTAGCAAAATATGTATATATATTTTAAGGACCTTTGATCTATTTTTACCATATTTGTACTTCTTATATTTTTATCAATTATAATGTTTAGTTTTATTTTATTCTTTTGTTATAGAGGACCTCCCTGAAAACCACTCAACGTGATGGGAGTATCCTCTTTAAAGATTAATTATTATTATTATTATTAAAGTATGGGAAGTGTCCGATTGCAATGGTTTCCTTTCAATCCCTATCACAACTACAACTGCAACTGTATGGGAAGTGTCGGAGTGCAATGGTTTCTTTTCAATCCCTATCACAACTACAACTGCAAGATAGCCAACATTGCATACCAGCTCTCTCAAGTGCAAAATATACTTTTGAATCCATAACATTTTGGCTTTGAATCCCAAATGTACAATTTGACCTTTAAAAAATAAACTGCAAGTCTGCAACAGTTACACAGAAAAGGGAGATACACTCGCCTTGTTAGAGTTGGGATTATAACTGTAATTAAATAGATTGCGTATTGGAAAAGCACAAAAAAAATCCAGCTTTTAAAATTGCATTTTCTTCTGCATCCCTAACATAATTGGAGCTGGGACATTATCCACTGCATAATGGACCAGCATGCAGATAGAACCCTTTGGGATGGGTTTCCCGTGCATTACTGTCCTTTGTGCCTGCTTGTTCTGTCTTTATAGTAGTCCAGCTGTTATCGACCAAAATTG